>JARVGV010001299.1:32934174-32955472 GCA_031762435.1 Hypsolebias longignatus | reverse complement strand
ATTCTGTGTTAAAAACAAAACAACTGTTTAGACAATCTATTTCCAAATGCGGAATAAATATACAGTACTAAGTGGTATGCAAACTTAAATGTATTACATATACCATAGTTTCCGCCGCACGCATCGCACCGCCATATAAGTCGCATCAGTCCATATTTGTCAAATAAAGTGGAAAAATCCATAAATGCATTTCTTCGCTGTATATGTCACATCTATTATGCATCACCGCTGACAACCCAGAAATGTGGACCCGTGTTGTGCCAAAAACCGATGGGCCACCAAATGGCAGCCGCGGGAGCGTGCACGGGAGGACTTTAACAAGAATTTAACAAGATTAACAATTAAAAACAAATATTTAATCTGTCCATCATTAAAAAGGGGTGGAGGCCTCCATGTTCAACTGTCCCTCTCTTACAATGCTGTTATCACTAGTTTCACTCAGCCCTCTGTGAATAGCAAGCAGCCATCAGGGCATTAATTATCAATTGTTAGGCTGATGATCCTCCTTTTACATGTGAACAGCTAGTTCTGTTTGTCACCAGCAAACTGTTTGATCCACTATGAGAAGGTGCTATTTATAAGACTGGGTTTACTGCAGTGCCTCAAACTGAAGAAGTCTTTTGGATAAAAGATGAAATGTTTCAACAAGGAGAATCCGCCCAGAGGACTTGATTTAACCGTGTTAGATTTATCTACCTGGATTACTGAACATGCATTAGGATAAACTGGTGGCTGGTTTAAGCAGCTTGAATATCATTTTCACTGGAAGCTACAGCAATGTGAAAATTGTGGTCATATCTCTGTCATGTTTCAAAGATTCCACAAAACAGATATGAGGATTAATGCTGACACAAACATCCATCTATTCATCTTCTATCCATGCTAGATGCTGTGCAGGGTTTTAGAGAGCTAGTTCCTATGGATGAAAGTGGGTACAGTACACCCTGAATAGTCACCATATCAAAGGGCAATGCATTGAAACAAGCAATCATGTGCACACACAATCACATGAAGGGCCAATTAAGAATAGCCATTCACACTAAACGTGCATGTTTGTGTGAAGAAAACCCGATAACCAAGAGAACGCCCACAAATGAATCGTGAAAACATAGAAATGCTCACCGATAGGCCTGTCACGATAACAAATTTTGCTGGACGATTAACTGTCTCAGAAATTATTGCGATAAACAATAATATTGTTTAAAATTTGACAATAATTAGTAATTATTGTCAAATTTATGAAGAAATGTTGGTTAATTTGTTTAGAGTGTAGTACCTTTTTTTGACTACCGGATTGCAGTATAATACCGACGGGACATGGGGTGTCTCTCTTTCCTTTTCTTCGGTTCTCAAAATGGCGGACACTCTGTGTGGTTTGAGCTCTTTAGCATAGCATTTTTCACACAAATATTTTAATTTAAATCAGTAAACAAGTTCTCAGCTTCTTTTTGTAAAAGAAAAACTACTTTTTACACAGCCATGAATTTTGGAGCTTCGAAGAGACGACAGTATTTTTCCCGAGGTAGGGCTGTTAGCTTAGCTCATAGCTTAGCTTCTCTGTTTAGCTATTTTTAACAATCCAAAATCGCCATTTTGGATGGTTAAAATGGATTTTAAAGAAAAATAAAAAAAGTGAAAGGGAAGGATCAGTGAAGAGCACCGGAGTTGAGCCTTTTGTCATCCAGTGTCTTCAGTAGAAAGAGAGACATGAAGAAGCGATAAAGCCGATAAATGAAAATGAGGTTGATAATTTTGATTTATCATGCGATTAATTGATTTATTGTTTATCGCGACAGGCCCACTCACCGTGTTACAAACCCATCTTGTTGCAGGGCGATAACGCTAACCAACTGTGCACCCCATAGGAAGAACAATGTTCAAATTTTGAAACCTTATTTACCATTTTAATATGTGCTTATTTTTTAAGCCGGTGCCTTATGCATTTTAATTGTTTTATCAATGAATTTCTACTAATTTATCATATTGATGATTATTATTTTTGTAAATATTTTTAACCAATTATTTCTGATATTACACCAAGGAAAGCATTTAGGATTTACGACTACACAGTAAATAATAAAAAGGGACTTACCTTACTGTTATATCAGGCAGCACACTGGGATATTCAGATGGATAAGAGCAGGACAAAATAAACTCTGTCTGTGGAGGACACCTACTTTTAACGTTTTAAACACCTTTAATAACAACAATTTCAGAACGGAGTAATTACCCCCTCCGTGCTCGAAGAGTCCAGCTTGTGTTTAATGAGGAACTGGGGTCTGGATGGAGGCGGACTGTCACCTGAGGCCGAACCTTCCACGTAGTTTCTGAGCTCAGCCAGTGCCAGCTGCTCTGTGAGCTCCAGCTCGTCGTGACTGGGAAACATGCTTGTTAGCAGCTCTATTTCTGCGAGCTGACACTCAGCCCACTCCAGGTAAGACATGTTTATAAACCAAAACAACAACAAAAAACGTCTACCAGTTAAACTCGACTTCTGTCTTCTGTTTAATTTTTCGTTCTTCCTGTGATATCATGCTAATGGTTCCTTTTCGAGTTGTCATTCGCTTTTTAATATTTAGTTGTTACATAAAAGTATCGTTGACTCTATCAAAAATAATATATAAATAAAATTAAGTGAATTATACAGCAAAAAATATAATACAGTACTGTTTAGCACCTTAGTACAGTAACAGTTACTTCTTTAGCTGCCGTCTTATGGAAGTGTGTTTCTACCCGGACTGTTCTAAACGACGCACACACAGGAAGAAGCCGAGAAGAAGAAACAATCGCGATTCACACATTTTGTTCCTCTCTTAGCTACATGTGTCATCCGGTGTAGTTTTTGCCAAATCAGCAGTGATATGATTAAGCTTCAACTAACAAAAAAACATTTTTGTCCGAATGGAAGATTTCTTCAAAGCAAATGAAACTGAAACGGTGAATGTTTTAGTCTCCAAGTAACAGTAAGTTAGCTTTAACGTTAAAGTTAATCGTATCTTTCCACTGAATGCACTGGGCTGTAAGCTTTGTAGCTGTGCTTTAGTTGACTGTTTTGTCTGGTTTGCCATTCATTAAAGTAAATTTTATCAGGTTAAAATGGGAAAGAAAAGGGGGAAGGACAAGAGGTCCAAAGAAGAGGATGAACTTGATCTGACAGGTACAATAAATCTTTGGTGTGTGTGTGTGTGTGTGTTTCAGTTAACTATGCTGTTAATTAATATGGTCTCTGTACTGTTATTTTAATGTATTGTCTAGTTTGGATGTATTAACTGCTCCCCCTTGGAGATAATAAAGATACTTGAACTTGAGCTTAAATATCTGATACAAATGTAACCTTTTTATTTTCATAGTTCCATCCTGCAGACATATCAAGAAGGGGACAGACCAAACATTTCTAAAGAAACTTTCTGGTATTTCTGATTGGACAAGTTGCCTGGACTGTAAGCATGAGGAGAATAAAGAAAATATCAACGCGCCTCTACCACAGGACTCTGAAGAAGAAAAAGAAAGTGAAGGAATGTGGATGTGCTTGAAATGTGGCCACAGGGTGAGTTCATGATAAAATATTGTTCTGATTTCAACTGTGTGTACTTTTTCCATGACATTTTACACGTTTTCTGTCAGGGATGTGGAAGAAACTCTGAGAACCAGCATGCCATCAAACATTATGAGACTCCTCGCTCCGATCCACATTGTCTAGTGGTCAGTTTGGACAACTGGAGTGTGTGGTGTGTATGTTTTTTTTTTTTTCTTTTAATAAACACAGATCAGAATAACTTATTATCATTATTATGTTTAATTTAATTCTTTTTCTTTAAGGTGTTACATATGTGATGATGAAGTTCAGTACTCCAGAACGGGGCTTTTAGCGCAGCTGGTGAGCAATCTGAAAAAGCAGACCTCAACAGGTTCCATAAAAAGACCACAGAAAAGTAGGTACCAGGTAACTTTTAATAAAAAGTTAGTCTGTAGGAGCAACAGTTTTTTAAGTTGGCATTTAAAAATGTAAACACAACATTGAAGAAAGAATAAGTTTATGGAGCAGGCATTTAATTTAAACATAACCAGTTTATCAGTAGGCCATGGCTGACTGTTACATTTTTACACCTGTCTGTGTTACTGTGTTTTAATCATGTGACCATTCTCAACAAATGACTAAGAACAAAGCAGTCCAATATATGTATAATTACCAAATATCCACAGCACAAACAGCAGACAATGGACATAAAACTGCCAGTCAAGTCTTTTGTTGTTGTTGTAATTTTGTTAAATGCTTGTCTAAGCTCTTATGTGATTTTTATTATGAACTGTGTCCAGTATTCATGTACTTCAAAGATTATGTTTATAACGTGTGTTGATACAACTGTCTCAGAAGATGTATGTTTCATAGATGACATGTTTATGTCTAACTCATTTTACAACACATTAATCCCACTTCTGCAAAAGATGCCCTCCTTAGTTGTCCATCCTCTCTTTTACAAATGCATTTCAAATGCAGGAACTAAAGTTTCCTTCAGAATAATGAGAGCAGTCTTTGGGTCACATGGTGAAAAGTTTCACACGCACAAAAAAGGAGTGTGTTCCATAACCATCATGTTTGTTTTTTTAGGAGTAAAAGAGGAGTTGGATCTGCTGGAAGCTAAACAGACAGAAACTGTAAACATAGAGGAAAGTGAGAACAAGGACGACGAAGAAAACAGGGAAAATCAAAAGTTGAACACCAAGAAAGAGAGTGTTGAGAAATTACAAAATCACAAGACAACCGAAAAGAACTGCGGTGTCCCAGTGAGAGGACTGAGCAACCTTGGAAACACCTGTTTCTTTAATGCAGTCATTCAGGTAAGGTGTGCCTTACAAGATGCCTGTCCAAGGAGAAATTAAAGTCATCATTTGCTGATCGTTGTCATTACGTTTCGCAGAATCTTTCTCAAACGCAGCTGTTAAGACAGATTATCATCAAAGTGACTGAAGAGAAAAGGAGTGTGGAGATCAAATCTGGCATCTCCTTGGATCTGGTGTGTCATCATTATAAACAAGTACAAAAAAATTGACTTTTTTTACTGTTAATTATTTTAAACTGTTTTATTTTATATTTATTGCAGGAGCCTATACTAGTGGAGTTAGACCAGCCTGGATCCCTCAGTCTGGCTATGTGTAAACTGCTCTGCGAGATTCAAGAATCCAAAAAGGGAGTGGTAACACCACGGGAGTTGTTCACGCAAGTTTGCAAAAAGTGAGTAGATTATGTGAGAGGGCACTGTTTCGTGTCTCATATATAAAGTTCATAAAGATGCAGATAAAGATTTAATTTAACTCCTGCAGGGCAGCTAGATTTAAAGGGTTTCAGCAGCAAGACAGCCAGGAGCTGCTGCGATATCTACTCGACGGGATGCGAGCTGAAGAACTTAAGGTGTGCATTCAGTTTTTTTTTTTTTTTTTTTTTATAAACTTTGTTTAATCGTTTTAGTTAAAACTCATCCACGGAGTCCTGCACAGTTACACAGCAGGTGCCCGACTGGTTGAAGTTATTACACAGCAGAAGATTGTTTTGACATCAGAGCAGCCGGATCCTGCCAGAACAGGATACGAGAACGCTCTTATTTTGACAGGGTGCGTTCCAGTAATTGTTATCCGGTGATTCTCAGGCTTATTAATAATAAAGTTATGAACAAATATGACTGTCTTGAACAAATAGAACTTATGTTGGATATGTAACCTGAAAATAATTACATAAACACTAATTTTAAACACAACAGCCACTTACGAGCTTCTTAATATCACATGGGCTCTGCCTCTTCAAGTAGCATTTCCGCCTCTACCCTTAAAAAAATCTCCACCCCTAAAAGAGTGGTGGGGGTGAGTGCCGACTGAGCTAACCAGGCAGTCGTATGTGGGCAGGAGTCCACAGGCAGGTGCCTGAAGGTTTCACGTGTAGTCGGGCTCCCCCTTACTTGGCAGAACCATCAAGTAAGGTGGAGGAGGGGATGCTTGTCAGAAGCAGAGCGTTTACAAATGTAGATAAATGTAGGATGTTTAACAACCTGTTAAACCGAAATGCAGGAAACTGCATCTACTTTATTCAAAATGTTCCTGGGGGAGGACCTCAATACCCCTGTCAGCACACTGTTTGCGTTCCGGCATCAATCAGTTTACAAATTAAGCCCTGTATCAGAGCTGTACTGGAGTATGTGCACTGAAAGTTGTCCGCTTGTTGTGAATTGTAGTGAAAGGTTTGAGACTCGTCATTAATAATTAAAATTTTATCACATGATGATTGTTCAAATGGATTCTGCGAGAAATACAGTGAAGCTAAATGTAATTTTCCTCTTTAATTTTAAGCGCTTATAAATTCTGCTGCTTGGAAGACTGGATATTTGAACATCTTTTAACATCAAGTTTATGTTGTGTTCTAATTAAACTCATCAGTGGCCGTAATCATCGTTTTGTGTTTAAATGTGTTCTACAGAGAGTAAGCGCAGGGATAATGGAGGCATTGAAACGGTCAAATAAAGGCACAGATGACGAACACCTGAAAACACGAGTAAAAGGTACTAACATCCTGAGCTCTGTCATATGAAACACGTTTTGTATTCCTCGTACAGCTTGTTGTGCTCTGTGTACTTCTGTTTTCAGAGTATGAAAAAAATGGATTGCCACAAAACTTTGTCGACCAAGTTTTTGGTGGTGAAATGACCAGCACTATAAGGTGTGAGCAGTGCAAAACGGTACGTTCTGTGTCCCAGAACATTAAAGAGAACATGTTCTATAGTTATCACTAACAGTTATCGCTATCTCACTCCCACAGGTGTCTGTAGTCACAGAGATGTTTTTGGATCTTTCCCTACCTGTTTCTGACGAGGTGAAGCAGACGGTGGTTTCTTTTGTGAGTTGATTGAAATAATTTTGTGAATGTCGTTTTTGCCGACATGCTGTGGTTTTTTTTTTTTTTTTGGACTCCTCTTGCAGGCATACAGAAAGAAAAACCAAAAGAAAGAACTTCCAAAGAAGAGTTCAAGCCAGGATCGCACGAGCAGCCCTGACTTGACGAGCGGAAATGACGACATATCCACTGGTGTCAGCAGCAAGTACCAGCAGAAAAAGGCAAAAAGGCAGCAAAAGAAACAAGCAAAGGTATTTATTTACACTACTTTTAAGAAAGAAGTTCATTTTGATGAGTATAATTGTCTATATTCATTTTGTTTGCCTCTTAGCAACAAAAGAGACAGCAGAGGCTGGACAGTAAACTTACTCTGGACGTTCTGACGTCTCCAAACCGTGCAGAAAATGGGGAAATCGACGGTACTGAAGATAAAACGGACGGAAAAAACACTGATGCTGAACCACACGAAGAAACCTCACTCAGTGACCCACATCCTGAGCTAGGACAGGACCAAAATGCCTCGCAAGAAAAAGAGAACGGCGAGGATTCAGCGACAGACTGTGACTCGTTAGCTACGTCATCCGTCAGCAACCGTTTCACTGCCCTGTCAGAAGAGCAGCACTCGCAGGACAGCACCTTGTGCGATAAAATGTCCGACATGGAGCTGGAAGAGGAGGACGACACGGCGCTGGTGGATAAAATGGAAAGAGTGGACCTGAATGACGCTTTCATAGAAGATTCAGACACCGTGGAACAAGGCGTGGAGAGGGAAAATGAAATGCCGGAGGCCAAAGAATATACAGTAACAAACCAGGACCCGGAGCTGGCCTTCAACACCCTGGCTACCAGAACGCTTCCAGAGAAGCAGGAGTGTTCAGTACAGTCGTGTCTTTTCCAGTTCACAGAAGTGGAAACTTTAACACAGAGTAATAGTTTGCTGTGTGTCACCTGCACTAAACAGCAGCAGGGTAAAGATAAAGTCAAAGGTACAAAACCATACAATGTTTTTGAATAACAGCATTTTTATTTTTCACTTTAGAATCAGTGTGGTAAATTTTCTCTGTGATGCGTTCAGGAACCAAGAAGAACATTTACACGGATGCCTTGAAGCAGATGCTGATCTCCTCTCCTCCAGCTGTCCTTACCCTTCATTTGAAAAGATTCCAGCAGGTGAAACAGATTGTTGCTGTGTTTTAATTTTGTGTCTCGCACATCCAGTTACTTTCAGCCAAGTAGTTTGTGTCCACATCGCTGCAAACAAACTTGTCTTTAAACATAGTGTCCTTTTTTAAAAGACAAAAAGTTTTTAATGGAACTGCGTTGATGGTTCTGTTGTTTTCGTCTAGAATGGATACAGTATTTGTAAAGTCAACAGACACGTCCACTTTCCACTGATTCTGGACCTCGCTCCTTATTGTGCTGCCAAATGCAAGGTTAGTATAAGAAACAATGCTAAGGTGTCATTTTTATTAAAACTAACAAGCTGTTGATAAATAACATGCACTTTTTTCCTCACAGAACATTTCAGAGGGAGATGCTCAGATTTTGTACAGTTTATATGGTATAGTCGAACACAGTGGAACAATGAGGTCTGGTCATTACACAGCCTATGTAAAAGTTCGTCCTGAGTATCATAAACCCTCATCTAATGGACTTGCTAAAGAAGGTAGGTTTGCTTAATTAATAGGGGCGAGGGGTGTTAAACAATCTCCATTAACTCTTCATTTTCCTTCAGGGGAAGCGGAGCCTCTCAGAGGATTCTGGTTCCATGTCAGTGACACAAGTGTGTCGCCTGTGAGCGAGAGTAAAGTCCTGAGCTGCCAAGCCTACCTCCTCTTCTACGAAAGAATCTTCTAAGTCTGTTGTGCCTTTAAACTCAGGAAATAAACAACTAACTCACATGCTGCTTTAGTTTATGAACCCAATGTCAATCAGGATTTTGGAATAACAGAAAATAATTCACAGCTATGACATTTATTAATAATGTCATCATATACTGTTTTGAGTAATACTGTGTCTGTATATGCCAGTTTCAAGGGAAATTGATAATGTGATTATCAATTAATGTGCTAAACTTCACATTAACATTTTAATGACAATGTGATGGATCATCATTGAATCAAGGGGATAGGAGGTAAATAAACGTTTAGGAGCAAGCATGTGTCAAATGTGTATAACTATGTGCGTGTTAAGTTTTTTTTTTTTTTTTATGTTTTTTTCACGTAATTAAATGATTTACAATACTGTACAGTACTGTACTGTAATCGCCTTTCTTGAATGGAGGGCGGCTGGGTACACACTGAGCATGCGCAGTAGATGTTGCTGCTGGAGTCACATGACAAGAAGAGGAAAGTACTGCCTCGGCCAGCTACCGAAAATTTACTGATGTCGGTTCAAATCTGCTAATATGGCAGGTCAGTGGACATTAGTTCTCTTTGAATAGACATTTTTTAATGTAAAGTAAATTTAACTCAGGTGGCTTTTTAATTTTTTATTTATTTTTGTCCATCGAGGCAAACGTATGTGCAGTATTCGAAACCGTAGCTAACGGTCCGGCCTAAGTTCCGCTGTTTACTTAAAATCATTTGTGTCACTTTACCGTCTTAATGAACATATAGTTTGCTATATCACTTAATGCATTTGATTCTGAACATTTCCGTCGCGTTTCTCTTCCTGGCCCAGTTAAGTCCCTCAGCTAAGCATGAGTCAGCATTTTTATCGTTCAACTTGATGCCAAAGTTACAACATCAACAATGAATCTTTCCTGTCAGCACTTTGACACACTTACTGACCTGGATGTGAAACCATATCACTACTAACAGCTTATAAATATATTATTTATAATTATACGTTCACGGGGTTCCGCTTTGTTTTAGTCATAATTATGTTGCTATAATGGAAAACCTGGCATTTAAGTCAACTTCAGTTAGTTGATAAAGCTATAATTTAGTGGGGAAGTGATCTTATAGGCTGTTGGTTCACTAATTTATAATGTCATAAAACAATTGTTAACCATATATATATATGTATATATATATATATATACATATATATATTTATAATGAGTACTGTATATGCTTTTCAATCAGGTGCTTCTCAATAAATCTTACATCTCTTGAATAACTATTTTTCCTAAAATTGCACTTCTAATAAGGCATCATGCTAACATCAAGGTGCACAGGAGCTTTAACTATACAGTATAATAATTGATGTATATTATTACGTTAACCAGTCTTTTTCAATCCAGATGACGTCGATTTACTGGAAAGAAGACCATCGTGAATTCAAATTAATGCATTTCATTGATTTGTTTTTACTAACCAACACTTATATTAGCTTGGTTGCAGAGGAGTTGTAATACAGATTGCTCACAATAAAACCAAATACGTTTTCTAGCATTTTTGCATTGAAACGTGCTCCATAACTTTCCAGTCGCATAACAAAAGAACGTGTGCACCCATAATTGTGTGTAAAATACTTGTAACCACCTCACTGAAGCTGTTTTGACTCCTCAGGGTGAGCTTACGAGAACCATGACGCTCCAAGCTCCTCGCGTGTCGGTGTTCACCTTTCAGTCTGCGGTGCACAGCACCCACGTCCTGCAGTGTTTGAACGAGCAGCGGCTGCAGGACGTTTTGTGCGACGTGACTGTGGCGGTGGAAGACAGGAGCTTTCGGGCTCACTGCTCCGTCTTGGCCTCGTGCAGCGAATACTTCCGCGGCAGGGTTACCAGCGTCACCAGACAGAATCCAGTCATCACCTTGCCTGATGAGGTTTGTGTCCTCGTGTTCATAGCAATTATGGGTTTGTGCACGATTATATTCTTAATAACAGTGTCATCACTTTGCTGTTGAGAAATTAGGTAAATTTTTTGTATTGTAAATAAAAATGAAAGGCAGTTATTTCGGAGCAGGAGTGTAACACCACTGCTGAAGCTCATACCCCGCTCTGCTTTCAAGCAGGCCAAATTTCTTTGTCACGTTTTAAAGTGGCGTGCGTGACTCGCGGCTCAACAATTTTCTGCTTTTTTCCTTCCTCCACAGGTGACTGTGGAGGGGTTTGAACCTCTGCTTCAATTTGCCTACACATCAAAGCTGCTCTTCACCAAAGAAAACATTCACGCCATTCAAACCAGCGCTGAGATTTTAGGATTTCACAACTTGGAGTCGTCTTGCTTTGATTTCCTCATCCCTAAGTTTTCCGAGGGTAAAAGAAGCTCACAGGAGGTCAGGGGAAAAGTCTGCTGTCAGAGCTGGGTGCACAGTGCCAGTTTCGGCTCCAGTGTGGGAAGCAGCCATGCAGAATCATTCGACTCGCACAGCTCAGCGGCTTCAGGAGGTGACGAGCAAACGGACTTCCCGTCACAGTGCCATCAGAGTCAGACAAACGGCGGGGAGGAATCGTTTTGTTTTGAGAACTGTGGGCCACAAATGGCTTCCTTATCTCTAGAGCTGGCAGCAACCGGCGTGTGCCCCATGTTGTCTCTGCCATGCCCAGACCCTGACAAGGCCGATCAATTTTATGAAAAGAACATTTTACAGATGGGAGACGTGTGCAGTCAAAGCGAGTTGGGTTTGGCAAGCTGCAACTTGCAGTGCGAGCTGTCGGCACCAGGTGACGTTAGCCTAACAGAAATGACTGAGCCAGCGAGCGGAGACAATAAAGAGACGATTGATTTGCTTGGGGTTGAAGCATGCAGTAACTCAGGCTCATGTCCCCTGAAGACATCAGGGGCAGAAAGTTGTAATTTATTGTTAAAGCAGAGTGAGGTTTGTCCTGTACAGGAACCTGCAGGTGACCTCACAGATCCATCTCTAGCTGATTTAGACCACGTGGAGCGAAGCCGTGTGGAGAGGGAAGTGGCTGAACATTTAGCTAAGGGCTTCTGGCCTGACCTCAGCACGTGTCAGGCTCCACCACAGTCTCTTGATGCTATGAATCAAAACAGTTTGGCAAAAGCATCCGACTTCCACTGGCTCAAACAGCTTGACCTGAGCTCCAGCGTAGGAGACTGCCCGTTCTTCAAGGACATCGGGACAAGCGATGACCCTGGGACGCACACTGAGGAATTGTCCCAAGCTGAGAAGAGTCCCTGCTTGTCTTCACTCAATTCTGGCGATGAATCCGAAATGGACACAGATGGAGATACCGAGGCCAACACCAAAAGAGCAGCAGAGGTCATTGTGATGCGCAAACTCCTTTTTTTTTTTTTTTTTTTTTTAACAAACGTTAATTAAATGACAAATGTACCTTTGAAACCTCCTTTATTCAGATCCAGCTCCCGTTTCCAGTGAAGCAGATCTCGGAGATGAGTAGGAGTGCATTCCAGCAGCTTATGAGGGACCATCGCCTGACGTCAGATCAGCTGGAGTTTGTTCACGATGTCCGCCGGCGAAGCAAGAACCGCGTGGCTGCGCAGCGCTGTCGTAAGAGGAAACTCGACGGCATACAACAGCTGGAATGTGAATTGAAAAAATTAGTAAGTTGACCGCCGTCGTGTGTGCATTATTCTCTAAATGGCGTCAAACATGATGATAAATATTTTTCTGTACAGCAGTCCCTCGCTAGTTTGCAGTTTGGCTTTCGCGGACTCGCCCTTACATGGTTTTTCAAAATAAGAGTGGACGACACAGATTGATGGATGAGCCACACGAGCGGCATGGATTGTTTATTTAAAATAAATGATTTTAAATGACTCAGCACCTTTGTGCAGCCCACAGGTGCAGGAGAAGCTCCGTCTGCAGCCTGTCATGATCTTCGCTCTCTGCCACCTGCAGCGCTCTGCCACGCCCACATTTCTGCACTGATCACATTTTGTCTTTCAACTCAAAATTCAGTTTGTCACATCGTAAAATCATCGTCTATGTTCAGTTGTTTCATTGTAGTTGATCAAGAAGTACATTTCTGCTCCGTGCCGCAGAACTGAGTGAAGAGTTAACCCTTTGCTGTCCTGCTGCTCTTCTCTTCTCTACAATTTAAACTTAAATAGTGTAAACAACCCATGCTGCATATACATTTTTCACTTATCACGGAGGGCGTGGTCCCCTAAACCCCGTGATAAACGAGGGATTAGTGCACTTTGGATTTTGTTTATCGACCTCAGTCAGGCAGGGTTTATTCAACTATTCATATAAAGAATTGGTTCGTCCCTCGTTGTGTTTGGTCTTGTAACTCTTTAAGTTTTCATTTACAGCCTCCACATTATGATTCGTTTATGAACCCGCTTGTTTGTTGACTTACAAGTTTTATCAATGATAATTGTTTGGAAGAAAACTATTTTTTTGTGTGTCAGTGAAGTCAGCAGCCAGTGGATGTTTTATCGTTTGTCAGAGACGAGGAAGTTGTTGAGCTTTTCATGTGAATGGTCGATTAGGTCTAATTTAGTAATTTTACATAAAAATATTAAAACCAGACTTTTAAATGTAAAGTTGTGGTTAAAAATTAGCACTTTTTTTGGCTATTAATATAATTTGTACTTTATGAACATAAAAGATAGAAGAACTTGGTTGTTTTAACTGATGATGGTAAAACTGAATATTTACATGTCACATGGTTGTTTTTATTCACTTATCTTCATAAATTCACTTAAAAAGAGAGATCATCACAATGAGCAACATATGTGTAGTTCTATAACTATTAATCCTTAAAGGAAATGTTATTGTTGCTCCTGAAAGAGTTCCCTTCTTTGACACACGTAGAGGTTTTCACACATCAATCGAGCTTTTACAGTTCACAAAAAAAGAAAAACGATTACGATTAAATTGTTTTACATCATGTAATATAAAAAGCCGTTTGAATTTAAAGTGAGCCCCAAAGAGGTGTGAGTGATCTTTCTGTCGCTCTCCACAGAAAAACGAGAAAGAGCGTCTGCTTCAGGAGCAAAACGAGCTGCAGGAGAACCTCGCAAAGATGCAGCAGAGCCTGTGTGGTCTATATAAGAGTGTCAACATGGAGTGCACGTCTGACCAGGACCACTTGCAACTTCTTGCCAAGCTCTCTTCACCAGACTCGTCCGTCTCGTCTCCCAACCTCGTGGAAAAAAGCGAAGAGTCGCAGATCGTCATAGCGATGATGACAGAGTGCGAGCAAAGCGTGCAGCCTTCAGACTCGTCACAAACTGGACAATGACCAGTCAGGAGCCTGCCTCTGTGCTCGGTGCCTGTTGGGACACGACCAGCAGCTTGTAAGTTCACGTTTCAGTCGTTTTTTGTTTTTTTTAACGTGCGCGCCTGCGGAGCAAACGGTTCTGTATTATTAGGATTTTTTAAAAAGGCGACTTCCTGTGAATTTTTTTTGAATATTTTTTAGTATTACGGCGTTTTGAATTTACTCAAGTGTCCAACATTTTTGTTGCTGTCCAGCGATGTTCAGTCAGGTCATCTGGACGGTTTCTTTTTTGCTGAGACATTTCATCCGAAGGACTTCTTCAGTCCCAGGAGTCACAAACAAACTGGAGTCCCATAAATACCACACTCCCATAGTGGGGGAAAAAAAACAAAACAAGTTTGCTGATGATAAGATGGTTTCTAGGGCCTGCCCTCTCCCCCGTCAACTCTGAGGCAGTCATGCCAAAATGGTTCTGCTCAATAATCCAGCTACAAATCCAACAATGTTCATCACACAGGACGAAACGTCTCAACAAAAAGGAAACCGTCCAGATGACCTGACTGAACTTTGTTGGATTTGTACCTGGATTATTGAGCATGAACTTTGATGTTTTGTTGCTGTGTTTCATTTACTGCCAAACTCTGAAGTAAATACAAGTCTGCTGAAAATCTTTGAAGGTGCAGGCAGTTTTTAGGCTTTTCTTAAAAAAATCATTTAAAAAAATCAGTAACAATTGGGGATTTTGCAATTCATCCTAAGAAATTTAATAGTGATTCTCAGGGAAAATAACTGTATTTTAAATATTTCATGCTTAAAAACACCCACCATATAGGACTTTCTTTTCATTTGTTTCCACTAATAAATGTATTATCAGTCTTACTGAAACCAGTTTCAACCACATGTGACTAAATGTGCACAAAACTACACTTTTGCTAAGGATGCTGGTGTAACTTTTGAAAAAAACATTAACTGAATGCAGACTTGAAGCTGCTTCTCTTAATTTGAAGAATGGTTCAAAGTGTTAAAATGTCACAGGAAAACATAAAAAGTTGTGTTATTTGTTTTTAATGTGCCTTAAACTTCAGTATATGATCGGTTTGAAAGAATAGTGTTTTATCCTTGTCTCAAGCATTGTTGCACATTAATCCAGAGCTAATGTTTAGGTCTGTCTGCATGTTAAGCTTTTTTATCAAATGTTTTTTTATAATTACTGACTTAAATAAACATTTTTATTACTATTAAGCTTTTCTGTTTTGTCTTTATGTGTGCATATACTTTCAGATTTTGGCCAGTAGATGGAAGTGCAGTTCTACCTCAGCTCTGCTAACTGAATACAAATCTGCAACAGCATGAACTTTACAGTTCTGTTTCAGCTTTCGTTTAGAAATTCTAGTGCACATTTATATGCTGGTGCTGCAGAAGTGTAATCCTGTTGTATAGCTTTCAAAAATCCAAAACTTATAGCGGCACACGGAGTTTGTGTCAAGCTTGTTTTTATCAGTCATGAACGGGGGTCTACAACCTTTTATGATCAAAAGAGCCATTTTTACGCTTTTGTTCGTTCACTAAATTAAACGTATCCAGAGCCGCAGCCGCCTGCGTAATTATCAACTGGTGGCCCATGGACCACTTTACATTTGTTGTAGGAGACTTTTGTGGCCTGTAGGGGTGACAAGAAGCTTACGCTGTTTGTGAGGCCATGGCATGCAAAAGTTTGGGAACCCCATGCAATAGTGGACTTATCAGAATTTGTCCTAACTGTGAATAATGGCAAAACATTGTTTTTGCACAATGTCAATCATGTATTCTGCTAATAACATTATTAATGCCAAATATGCCCAAAATGCATTTTTGATGTGTCTTCCATGAAACAGAAAACTGTGGCTGTGATACCAAAAACATGGGAAATGGGATTTTTTGTTTGTTTGTTTTGTTGCATCTCACCATTTTGTCAGCTACAATATTCATTTCTGTAAACAAAAACGATTCAAACAAAAAAAATGACAAACATGCCTGTTCAAAGATCTTTTATTTAAAATGTCCATCCTTCTATTAGCTTTTACCGCTTCTTCTTTTGTGGGGTTGCGGGGGGTCACTGGTGCCCATGTCCAGCCACTGCTGTGCAAGAGGACACCCTGGACATGTCTCCAGTCCATCACAGGGACACACAGAGGCAAATGAGACAAACAACCATTCACTCTCACTCACACCTAGAGTCAATTTAGAGTTAATCAGTCTAACCTGCACGTTTTTTGGTCCGTGGGAGGAAACCGGAGTACCTGGAGAAAACTCATGCATGCACGGAGACAACATGCAAACTCCACCCAGAAAGGTCCACGGCTGGGATTCGATGTGGTGGCCTTCTCGCTGAGAGGCAACAGCTCTGTCGACTGCGCCACCGTGCTGCCCTTTATTTAAATCAGTGCTAGAAATGTATTTAACTCTGTGTTTTCAAAACTCAGTGGCTATCCATTGTTGAGCTGTCGAGAGAAACACAAGATCAAAGTTTCCTAAAGTTGTTCGGCTCAGACTTAAAGCAATAATATGAAGTGCAACTGGTTAGATATGACGTCTTATTTTAGAGTATTACCCAACACCTAAAGTGAACGAATAAAAAAAAAATCACTTTAAGAAGCGTTGGGGATGTTTAGCAGTTCTATCAAAATGCTTTCCCACGATATACTTTAACATTTTGTATACTTAAGTAAGGTAGCACTTGAAAACAATAAAAGAAAGAAGCAACCGCATTGTGTTTGCTTCATAAAATAAAACTCAAGATTGAAGTGGTAAATGTTCAAAACAGCAGAAGTTAAATTCTAATAACTGTCTTTGAAAACACACTGCGAGCCTGATGCAAAGCTGAGACACTGAACTAAACTGCATGAACTCCAAAGGATTGCATAACAACTGTAGCACAAATCAGATGAGGTCGTCTTGTGCTGCTCTGCCACACATCAGTAAAGATGCTGCTCTTAATTAGTGCAGCATTGCAACGCCACTACGAGTACATGTATCACTGATTTTCCACTTTAAACCTAGGGTACGTTTTCCCCGTATCACCATCTCCTACACACAGTTTAGATCTTGGAGCATTGTAGTGCAATAGTAAGATTATCCGGTTTTTCCAAGCTAAACGGGACGTGAGTCTTGATTTGAGGCGGAAGCAGTTGTGCGCCATGGCAAGGTCAGAGGCCCATAATCCGCGGCCTCATTCATGCAAGATTAAAAACCTGCTCTGAGTTCTGATTAAGAATGCAGGGTTAGAAGATTAAAGACCAGCAAACAAAATGAAAGCAGTTAAAGCCCAATCCTGGAATTCATCAGAATAGCGAAAACCTTAAACGGTCATAACGTGACACTAATCCAAAGCCCGCTGTATCTGTCTTGATGAATCTTGTGTGTTAAAGCTTATAAATTTCCCTTTAGCCCAAATATCTTGACAATCTTTTTCTTTTCTGCATTGTTATAGTCCACGTCTTTCCCATTCTTTTTTTTTTTTTTTTTTTTTTTTACAATTTACTTAAAATTGCTTGAGTTGAAATATTTTTCCTGTTTAAACTGATTAACTTTTTAATAAAGTTTTATAAATTGTGAATATTTTGTGTAATGTAAAAAAATCTTTGTCCTGATCCTTAGAATGACAAGAATCCACTTTAGTTTGGTAGAAGAGTTGGAAAAAGGAGAACAAATAATTAGAAATCATATAAGCTTGAGTACAAAATCTCTAAATCTTAGCGTATAAATGATAATATGATGTTTACTCATGAACTGGACTTGCAGACAGATGTTTAAATGGCATAAATAGAAGTGCTCGCTGACATATCTTGCTTATAGGCTACTTTTAAGCTGGAAGCTGTTTAGATGCCATGTAAAAATGTATCTGAAGCTAAATCATGGATATAATTAGCAGATTTAAGTCGGACACAACAAGTAGTTTTTAAATAAATTCTTTGTAACGAAAGGAAAAAAAATACATAGAAATAGAAATTGTGGTCCCGATTTCATTCTAAGCCCAAGAATAAAGAATTAAAGAGTTAATAGGACAAGTATAACCTGAATATTTCTCTAACATGTGTCAAGATCTATGATCTCTTGTAAAGTCATAAGCTACTGAACTTCTGCATCCTTACTGATTCCAAACCAAAGTGACTATGAACTTCAGTTTCATGGCAGTGCTGAGCAGAGGCAACATCCCATTGACAAGATTATATAAACAAGGACAATAATACTGTAATCTGCTAGAGAAATTTTTAAAAATGCATGGGACATGGTGACCCCAGTAATCTAGAACCCCCGTACCAGTCAGATTACCAGCTGGTTGAACAGTTATGATTTACTAAAGTCATACTGCGTCAGAGAATTATTTACAGTAATGGTTTAAATTCTGTGCCAAATGATTTCTGAAAAATCAAAAATGATGCACGCACTTCAAAAAAAGAAATTTAGCAATAAAGAAGTTACATTTTTCATCTAAATGGTCAAAATTCAAAATAATCCCATTTAATTTAAACACCAATGATTTTCACATGCATTTAGGTGAGCGAGTACACGTTAAATATCTAGATACAATGTGTTGTATTTACCGTGGACTGTCCTGCATTTCAATCCTTAATGTGACACAACTTCCATAATACAGACACAAAACCAACAAGGCTCCGTTTTGGCTGTCGGATTAGAGCAAGAAGACTCACTGTATTTGCAGGATTTTCTAATCTGTCTGTCTGTCGCGGCTGCTAATGTTTTACATCAGCTTTGTGCAATGTGTCTTGATAATCCACAACCTTCTGAGGATGTTATGTAAAAGCCTAAGCCGGCACGAGGTGACCACTAGTCTGATCAGTGTCAAAGCAAAAGGTGTCAAAATGCAAGAAGCTTCTTTTGCATGTGCATTGTTAGTTTGAAGGAAAAAGCTTTGACGAAATTATAATCCTGGAACTATAAAGCCAAGTGCACAAACAAATGTGCATTGAACAAAGAAAGTAGAAGCAAAAATCTCCTTAAATCTAATTGTCTGGGACATTTGCCTAAAAATATCAACGTTCAAACAGAAAAAAGTCAAAGGTTTAATGTGTTCTTCTCATAATTTTAGTCATCCAGTAACAGTTTCAAACAAAAAACGTTTACGAGCACATTCATGAACTTCAACTGGGACCAAAAAGAAAGAAAAAAAAAAGACATCAACCCATTTTATAAATAAATTATTAAGGGAACTCACTCATAAACAATTTTTGAAATAAATGGCGACGTACATCAAAGTCTGTGCAATGTTATACTGAAATGGAAAACCTGTCAAACCCACAGCAGTTACTGAAGTAATATGGCAAACGTGTCTAAACCGTCATTCACCTGCAGTATAATGGCATAACAATAAAACTTCACACGTTAAAAGGATTTTTGCAACAAAAAAAAAAGCAGCAAGGCCAAAATGGTCAAGTATCACAACTGCAATCATTTGTCATCAGAAAAAAAAAAGGATTTTAATGTATTCTTCCAATCGAGACTAACGTGTGTGTGTATGTGCGCTATAGAATCTACCACTACACAAAACTCTCTTTTAAAAACTTAAGCTTTGATTGTAACATTGCAGTTTCAAAGATCTACGTTTATTCAGACTTCACTTGGCCCTCTGATCAGTGTAGTCCTGTAAAGACAATAACAAACGTGTAGTAGGTGCAATAAAGTCTTTGAACGAGTCTCCGGTTTTATTAATACTTGTTGTGCCACTCGCACTGGCCAACACTCACCTCCTCAATGTCCAAGTTTTTCCTGGATTTGTAAATAAACTCTCCGATCGCGACAAAAACTGAGAGGACAAGTCCAGCTGCCAACACGATAAAGATTCCCCCGATGTTCTCCACACCCAAAGCACTGGCCTCCTTGCTGTCCTCTTCTGGGCAGCCATTCCCCCTCCACCATTTCTCCTTCATCATGTGCAGCTTCCCTTCCTCCTGAAGTTGCAAGATGGCAATGGTGACCTTGTCTCTGTATGGGGAGCCTAGAGCAAGAAACACCGGGATGAGGTTGAACTACCGGTAATGCTCAGACGGTTTACCTGGAAAGAATTTATTCGTCATCAGTTAGTCATCTTGTCTCACCAATTGGGGTTCCCACGCCGTAGCCCTTGGAATCTATCAAGCCTCCAATCTGTGTGAGGTTGCAGTTACGCTGGCTGATGTACTCGATGCTGGTTGACTCCATCAGAAGAGCGTAATCGGTGGTGAGGACCCTCTGAATCCCTTCCCGGTTGTTTTTCACCAACGCTGTGTTTTTCCTGCTGCTCATAAACGCCCACATTTTCTCATACGTTGAGATCTTGGATTTCTGTGGAACCACAGTCAGACTTTGTGAACAATTAAAAATACGATTAACACAAAAACAACAGTTTCAACTTGTAACGTTTTGTCAGTTGAAAATAAATTGTAAATTTAAAAAATTAAGTATTCCCTAGTGGACCTGTTTTAATACTTGGTAGATCATCCCCTTTTATGTTCAGTTTTAAGCTTCAGAATGAACTTTAGGCTTGATTGTATAAAATCGACTGTATTTTTCTAACTATAAGGCACACTGGATTATAAGGCGCAGTATCAATGAACAGGTCTGTTTTCATACATAAGGTACATTAAGCGAAACAAAACAGTTTGATAAGTCAAACTTTATTCAACTCATTCACAATAACCACATAAAATCAGTTTGTGGTCAGTAAGCACAACCAGAATTAATACATAAGGTGCACTGTATTATAAGGGTCACAGTCGATTTTGATCAAATTAAAGGATTTTAAGTGTGCCTTATAGTCCAAAAAATACAGTATATGCTCTATTTTTCTACCTTTTATCTGAATTCATATGACTGATGGCTAAAATATTAAATCCATCAGGCTAAATAATATATGAAATAACTCTAATTTGCATCATTTCAGAGTATCATTTTTTTATTTGTTGTAAAACAAAAGGCAGATTACCTTAAAAAAGGTCATAGTGGAGCCATCTCTTACTGCCCCATACTCTATTTTTGTTTGCTTGGCCAAGTCGTCTGCAGAATCGATCGGTGAGTCCATTCTCTCCACAGTGAGGAAGGCGGCCAAATTGGCGGTATATGAGGAGATTATAATAAGTGTAAAGAACCACCATATTCCTCCAACTATCCTTGTTGAAAGGGCCTTTGGCATTAGTTCGGACCCTGTTAAATATCAAGAGAGAATAAAAAAGGTTGAATCATGTCATCTGGACTTCGTTTTTTTTGTTAAAATGAAACGTTTCGCCCCTCATCCAAGGGGCTTTGTCAATCTGAGGCCTAGCCATCTGGTATTAC
>JARVGV010001299.1:32890826-32901950 GCA_031762435.1 Hypsolebias longignatus | reverse complement strand
AGTCAGAATGAATGGAAACGGTCATTTCTCAGCCAAAAATGGGTCTAAAAACATGAGAAAAAAATCCATAAATAAGTCGCTTCGCCATATAAGTCGCAGGACATGAAAATCAGTAAAAAAAACTGTGACTTATACGCCGGAAATACGGTATCCATCATGCTTGTTCCAAAGTTGCGTCATGGGCAGCAGCTTGAGCAAGGAGGCCCAGACATCTCACCCATACAGTTTTTCCTACATGATCCTACATATAGTTTTTAGTTTTTACCTGCAAATTTGGATTAAGTCATGAAATCAGTGAGAGAAAATAATATTTTAGAGTTCACAAGGTGAAGGCAGCAATATTAAACTGTGCACGGTAGTGCCTTAAATCTTGTTCTCTGGACCCATCTAGTGGTAAAAAAAAGGAGACATGTCAAAAACATGCTTCCAACTTGGCATTTCCAGAAGTTTGATGTGTGATAAGGTGGTTTTGTCATGCAGTAACCATCCATCCAACCCATTTTCTTAACCCAGTTCTTTCCGTGTGTGTCATGGAGGAGCTGGTGTCCATGTCCAGTTATCACTGTGCGAGAAGCCGGGTACACCCTGGACAAGTTGCAAGTCCATCACAGGGCCACAAATAACTGCTCACACTCATACTAGGGGGCAATTTAGAGTTACTAAATAAACTAACATGTTTGTTTTGGGGCAGGAACTAAAGCACCCTGAGGAGTCCCATGTGTGCACCAAGACTGGGAGGCAAACCTGCAACCCTCCTGTTGTGAAGTGACATCATTAGCTTCTGCTCTGCCACGCCACCCTGCAAAAATCAAATCAAGAAAACAATCCACCATTTTTGGCTTGTTTGTTTCATTTATTTAATATGTGTTTTCTATTCAAACTCTTAAACTATCACCTTTTTTTAAATTATTACCTATTCTAAGGGAAAAGACGGCAAACAAAGGCTATGGAAAAAAATAATGCAAATCTAAATCTACTCATCAAAGTTCTTTTTTTTATATTATAGATAAACCTACAAACTAAAAACATTGATAACAAATAGAAAGTGGAAAAGCAATATATTGATTTGATGTTAAATGATACTACGCTATACAAATAAATTATTAATAAGACGTTCAGCAACAATCAAATAGTTTATCGTCAATGATGTGGTCTCACATAACACATGTGAAACAAAGAATAAAATAAAAACAGTTGTGTTAAAAACAGTGATATGCAAAATCTATGACAACAGTGTAATTTTCCACATTTCGGAGAAGTAACCCCATACCAGGGTTACATGAAAAAAAAAAAAAAAAACTTTACTCACCATTATTTCCACTAACAACAGATATTTTGTTTGTACCGAACACATCCTATATAATCTACAAGATGCAAAAAAGGTTAAATTTATCTTTAACAGTAATTTCATCTTAAAACTTGTTGTGACAGAACAAAATAAACTTACTGGTAATGTTTGTATGGAAAATGTTAAATGGACTTTAGCTCCTTTTTATCTTATCAAGACACTCAAAGAGCTTTACAATCTGTGCCCTCATTTACCCATTCATACAGCGCTCTATTATATCTTTATAAAGAATAATCAGTGCTTTAGATCACATTCATAAAGCGATGGGACACACATCGGAGGCAGTGAGGGGTTCAGCGTCTCGCCCAGCGACACGTCATGTGACATGATGAAACTGAATCGTAAGTTGGAGACCAGTTCCAAAACTTTAACTTTCTTCAGATGTACATCCCTCTGCTGCTCCCGCTGTAAGACTCCGGATGCTTTAACGATTCTTCATATGGTACAAAAATGGGAGTTTGTGGGTTGGGATGAAAGCCAGACTGGTAGGACGCAGTGGGATTGTACGTTGTTGGATATGGAGTGGTGTTTTGGGTCATGTACAGCGAGTGGCCTGGCGTGTATATGCTCCCAGCGTGGCTAGAGCTCCTGACTGACGAATGGCGGGCAAGGTTGCCTTGATAGATCGAAGAGGCATTTTCCGGAGGACCAGTGCTGTAAACAATGGACGGATTGATCGGGGCTGCGTTGCTCGTCATTACATATGGAACGTTTTGCAGCGGCATCGCAAGTCGCTGTCCAGCGAAGTTATTGTTCTGTGGAAGATTCTGGTGTCCGGTTGGCTGGATGCTGGGAATACTTGAGATGGGATGATAACTTGTCAGACCCGGTCCGCTGGATGCTGGTCTGTAGTTGAGTAGTTTAAGCGGGTGATAAACATCCAAATAGCCTTTGTCTTTGGGCATGCGTCGGCAGAGAAACAACAACGCCGACGCAAACAGGAGAGCACCGGTCACCCAGCCAATATAGAGAGCCTCTCCTAGCTCTCTCCTCTGGGCGTCAATCAGCAAAGGATTGTAAAAATCTCTTATGATGACATGACCAGTCCACGATACAGGTATAAAGACACAGATACAGGCCAGTAACTGCATAGCTCCTGCAACAAAGAGGATAACAGTTTTGGCCCATTTGTTACCTTGAAAGCAGGTAATGCATTTCAGTCCTGCTAAAGCCACCAAGAGGCCCAAGCCCGACAAGGCCAAAGAGCAGCACATCAGACCCCTGGCAGCCTGCAGCTCAGGAGGCAGGTACAGCAGGGAGTCATACACCTTGCACTGCATCCTGATATTGGCCTGTCTGAAGCAGTTCATCCACAAGCCTTCCCAGCGCGTTTCCATCACAACAATGTTCTCTCCGATGAACGCCGTCACCTTCCACATGGGCATGCCAGTTGTAGCTGCCGCACCGATCAGCCCCATCACACCAACGCACATTGCAGCGATCTCGGAAACCCCTTGAATCATTGTTCAGTATCCAAAAGTTCTGTGATCAAGTTCCGAAATTATATTAGATCTCTTTCAGGAAAAATTAAATAAAATCCTGATCTTTTGTAAGTTTCAAAGAAAACTTGAATTAGTTGTGTGTCCAGTGCGATGAAGGGCTCCTCTCTGAGTTTGTTTGCCGTCAGAAGCAGTTTGTTATGAGATTTTTTTTTTTTTTTTGCCAGCACCTGGTTGGCTCAGAGGTACTCTGGTAAAGAGGATCTGCTTGTTTTGTGTTTATGGTTCGTCAGGGAATGGCGGTATTTCATCTGACATCACATCCTTCAGCAGTAAACACAAAAGGCAATTTTATATCAGATCACAAACTCAGAGCTCCACGTTTCTTTCTCTTTTTTTTTGTAACATCAATAGTTTTTTATTTTCTGTAACTATACAAGATATAAAAGAAATACAGTCATTTACACAGATTGCAAAGCTCCTACAGTTTTGTGCATTATCCACATGGGAGCAGAGATGAGCTTAAGAGAGAGTTCACATCACACAAAGTGCAATGCATTTAATAAATGATACCAGCTGTAAATGTTTATTATAATAACCTTTTTTATTTTGGTCAGTACACATTACATATTGTTTTTGTTGAAGTGTTAACTTTTACAATGAAACAGGTACATTTAATCTTATTCAACATTGAAGACAACAGCTACCGGTACATCATTATGTTTGTCTGCAACAAAACAAAAACAAAAAGCTGCATGTACATAGAGATTGTATGTTTTATTTATTTATTTTAGATTATTGCATTTATTTAAAATTTGTAAAAAAATAAATAAAAAAGTTAGCTCTCGTAAACTAATTTACTTAATGTTATTGTTGTTAAATTCATGGATCAGGAATTAAGGTCTTAACTCTTTGCATTTTGATTCAAAAACAACTTGCAAATGTGGATCACATGATCCGATCACATGACCCTGCCTGTTCCTGGAGTCTGTGAGGACTAAACATTCAGTCCACACCCATAGCAAAGGGTGATTTCAAATGAAAACATGCTGTCCTATTTATTTATTTATTTATTTATTTATTTATTTATTTATTTATTTATTTATTTATTTATTTATTTATTTATTTGTCTCAGTTTTGCAACTGTTTAATCAGGCACTCCTGGCTCTAAATCATGACTTACAAATTAAACTTCATACAATTACCTGTAATGGTTAAATGCTGATATCTGATGTAATCTAATACATTTCGTCTTCAAGAAATTGAAATGTTTGAATCTAATGGATTCCAGGAACATGTTAAAGAAAACAGTTAGCTTAAAAAACAACAACACTGTCTTTAGAATTATAGTAAACACTTGCACCAAAATTACCAAGAGAGTGAAAAATGCACGACAGATGTAGACAATACACAAATTTACAATATTAATTCTTCCAAGTATAAACTCTGATTAGCATAGATGTTTTACTTTCTTATATGTACAGAACAAAATGTGATTGTTTTCAGCTCATAATGTTTACCTTGTAATCATAGGTTGGGATTAAGAAATCAGAATATTGATGTTAACAAAATAAAAGTTTATTTTTTTAAAAGTGCAATTTTTTAAAAGAGCTATTTACATGAACGGTGCACATGCAGTCCAGCGGCAACACAAACGGAAAATGTGAAACTTTTTTGCACATGATGACCAATATTGACAATTTTTATAGATAAGCGACCCCACCACTGCGAACAGAGGGGTATCTGGAGGGGTATCTGGAGGGGTAGCTGTAAGCAATTGATGGATGTCTTGACAGGACTGGATGAGGTTCTGGTCGAGGAATCAGCACCAGCTGCTGCGGCTGCAGAGGCTGCGGATGCTGTAAAGGCTGCGGGGTATAAACACTGTAGTCTGAATTTTTGGAGTACATGTACCTCTCCGGTTCTTTGTCTTCACTTTGTATATTGCAGCAGGTAAACACGCATCCTCCAGCAAACAAGAAAGCCGAGGCCACCCAGCCAATGTAGAGCGCTTCTCCAAGCTCCCTGCGTTGGGCGTCGATCAGCAGGGGGTTGTAGAAGTCCCTGATGATGACGTGACCAGTCCAGGACACGGGAATGAGGACGCAGACGCACGCCATTAGGATCAAGCATCCCGCAATAATCAGAACCACTCGCTTGGCTCGGTCATTGTTCACAATGCATGACGTGCACTGCATCCCGATCAAACTGACGAGCAAGCCGATGCCTGCCAGAGCCACAGCGGCGCACATCAGTCCTCTCGCTGCCTGCAGGTCAGGCGAGAGGGCCAGGAGAGAGTCATAGACCTTACACTGCATCCTTATGTTGGCTTGTCGGTAGCAGTTCATCCACAAGCCCTCATAGCGAATCTCCATGACGATGATGTTCTCGCCAATGAAAGCTGTGACTCGCCACATGGGCATGCCGGTGCTCGCAGCTGCCCCGATCAGTCCAATCAGGGACAATACAAGAGCCACTATCTCCAGTGCTGATTTGGCCATCCTGTCTTCATTTACTCATCAAAGGTTCAGCGGTGGTTCAGTTCAGTGTAGCTGTGGCTTCAAGCAAAGGTTTCTCTCCTGCAGCCGTTTTGCATCCAGGTGAGAAGGGAGCAGGTTAATGTTCACCTGTGCAGCCTCTTCCCTGTGGATGTTACGACGTTATGGGAAGGGGTGGGAATTTCAACCAGTTGCTAGGAAACTTAATCCTCTAGAGTTTTTTTTGTCCCTCTGCAAACCAACCCCAGGTGCTTCTGTTAACCACCACTTTGTTTATTCAGAGGTATCAATTTACATTCTCAGATCCCAGTTTACTGGGAAGCTTTAAGAAAGAAAAATATTTCTGCTGTAAAATATTAACATCTCGTTTAGACACATATTAACATTTTACTTGTAAATCCTGCAGATTGTTTAGACGTTGATCAATTATTTGCTCGCTCCTTTTTACTTCAAATTTTAACTTATTCACTAGTTTTATACTGTAGCTGTGAATGCTCATTTCACAAAGTAGCATCCAAATTAATTTACTGAAGAACTGTTTGTATGTTTATGAAGCATTCACACTATTGTGATTAATTTTTATTCCATACATTTTTGGTGTTTCTCGTCCCGCAGTTTTGAAGATATGTCAGCAAATCAATCAAACCAAATCAAATGTTCAGCTCTTTCAATCCTGCTATGACTTTTGATATTGGCGCAACTTTAGCTTTTTGAAATATTTAGCATGTTCTGCCATTTTTTTTCCTCATAGAAAATGAATTGAGCTTATTTTACATCGTTCAAATCTTTAGAACCTTTCACTGCTCCTTTCACTTTCTGTTCTGGTTCGGCTTCTTTCAGCTTCCTTGTGCAAATTTAAAATAAATCAGCTATTTTCAGCTGAATTAGAAAAAAAATGTTTTCAACTGTTTAGTGCTCCTTTCAGATCCAGCGTTTTTGTTCTTCTAACTTTTCTGCTAACTTCAGCTTGTTATGCTCATTTCAGCTTATTTCTGCACGTTTTTGCTTTTTCTATTATTTCAGCTACTAGCTGTTTTGTGCAAATTTAGTATTTTCAGCTAATTCCAATTTTTTGCTCTCATTCAAACTTTTTTCAGCCTAATTCAGCAAAAATGTGCTTTCTTCACTTCTTGTAATTTCAGCTTCTTTCTTATTTTTAGATACTTTTCTACTTTTTTTTTTGTTTGTTGTTGCCAATTTCAACTTTTTTCAGATAATTTATACTTTTTTGTGCTAATTTCTGCTTCTTTCAGCCCAATTGGACAAACGTGTTCTTTTTTTTTCTGCCAATTTAAGCATGTTTGAACTTTTCAGCTACCATTTTAGAAATGTTTTAGCTAATGCAGTTGTTTTCAGACTAATTCAAGTTTTTCTTGGTAATTGAGCTAATTAACTTCTTTCTGCTAGTTTCAGTTTTTATACTTTGTTCAGCTAATTTCAGCTACTATTTAACTGCTTCATGCATGTACTGTATTAGCTTTTTCATCTAATTCCACATTCTTTAGCTCATTTAAGCTCTTTCCACTTCCATCTCATAGGTTAAGCTTCTTTCTGCCTTTTCAGATACTTTTTAGATGTTTTTATCTAATTTTATGTTTTTTTAACTGATTTCCTCAACTTTGTGGTTATTTCTGCCTATTTGAACCTAATTCAGTAAATATGTGTTCTTTCTGCTTTCTTCTGCTACAATTTAGGCTTGAATTGATGGAGGCAATATAATAAATATAAATCTTCTGTTACTTTTAGTATTAAACTTGTCAACATCCTTTGCGTCAGTTTTTATTCAAAACTGGAAGTTGCAGCTTTGGCTGCAATAGGCCTCTGTGTGACTTTATGGGTGAAGATGGTTTTACTGGTTTCACCAGTTTAGTCGCATTTCAGGTAACAAGAGTGCAGATAACATAACTTCCACCTGAGTGAAGTTTGGTGGAGTTTCGATAGAAGATAGAAGCTTTTTTTTTTTTTTTTGTGTGTGCCAGATGTGAACTATTGAAACTCAAATAAAAACTTTTTTTTTTTTCAAACCTCTTTTATCACTCATTTTTATTTGAAACACCGAATGAGATCACATTTTGGTGAGTGTTTTTGAAAAAGTACGTCCGTCCGTTACCGATGTTTAAAAGTAAACAGAAATCATCTAGTGGTCTGGATAGGTTTAATGTACAGTACAATATTGTGCAAAATATGTGGTCCAAAGACAAACATCAAAAGTAGTTTTAAAGTCACGGTCACAATTACCGTACATGCTTTTGTATCGTTAAGGATTGAAAATATGCACTTATATAATGAAAAAAAGGACAATGGAAAATTCACACAGTTCCTCATGATTAAAACACAAACATATTCAGCATGTCTATCTCAACAAAACACTTGGCCCTCTTTAAGAAAGCAATAAAACATCAAGCCATTTCTAATCAGCGCCTGATGGAGTCAGTTACTTGAGTCTTCTTAGCATCTGAGCCTAAACTTGACAGGTTTAAAAATCAAGTCCAAACAGTTGCCTAGTATTGAGTTGGTGTGTATATTACAGATCCTGGTGGAGGTTCAGAGTACGTAGGTTGATAGGTGTATCCTGGTTGATAGGTGTACGGCTGGTACGTGTTAGGAGGTTGGTAGAGGCTTCCATTAGTATATATGACTCTCTCATCTGGAATCTGGGTGCGAGGAGCATGGCGGCACAGGAGAATAATTCCAGATGCGAAAAGCAGAGCAGAAGTCATCCAACCGATGTACAGAGCCTCTCCGAGCTCCCTGCGCTGGGCGTCGATCAGAAGTGGGTTGTAGAAGTCCCTGATGATGACGTGGCCAGTCCAGGACACGGGGATCAAGGTGGTAACGCATCCCATGAGAAAGAGGCATCCTCCAGTCACGAGAACAATGTGCTTTGTCCGAGGACGACGGTCAACGACTTTGGTGCACTTCATGCCCACTGCCGTTACAATGAGTGCGAAGGACGTCAGAGCCACAGAGCCGCACATCAGTCCCCTAGAAGCCTGGAGTTCTGGTGGCAGATACAGCAGGGAGTCGTACACTTTGCACTGCATCCGGATGTTGGCTTGTCTGAAGCAGTTCATCCACAAACCTTCCCAGCGGACCTCCATCACAATGATGTTTTCTTGAATGAAAGCCGTTACCTTCCACATGGGCAAGCCCGTCACTGCTGCCACTCCGATCAGTCCGATGAAGCCGATGATAAGAGCCACGACCTCGCACCAGATCGCATTTTTACGTTTCTCTTTCTCGATTTTCTTTTTTTCTTCATACACAGAGTCTTGGTAGTCTGTGTAGTAGGTCTGAGGTGGCCTTCCGTCATAGGTCTGAGGTTGCCTTCCGTCATAGTAAGATTCAGCATAAGACATGGGTGGCTTGGTATAGCCACTGTAAGCTGTGTATGTGGCCATCCCTGCCGACACAGACAGCCGAAGATGTGCTGTTCGGCTGCGCTCCTACAGCCTGGGAAACAAGTCTGAAGAAAATGAACAAGCAAAGAAACTTATACACCCACAAAAATATGCTAATCATTCAAAACCTGTTTTGGCTCCAACATCCTCTCTGCATGTGACAGTACTGGTTAGTCTGCTCTACTGCTTTCAGAAAAATGTTGATAAACCAAGGAGTGCTGATTGTTTTGTATGTAAATGAAACAGTACCTATTATCAGTCTTTGGAATTGGAACTCAACCACCTTTTTAAATAAAAAATATACATAATATCACTATAAAGTAAATAATGTCAGCTGTTTCTTTAATATAGCTATTTACTTAACTGCAGAACGCTATTATTTTTCTATCAAGTGAAGAATTGAATGTGTTTTAGAAATACAACAGGATGGAAAAACAATGTTGTTGTCATAATGGGTCTATTTTAGTGTAACAATGAAATGAATGGCTAATTTTTGGTACACACTTTTTTTTTAACACAAATACTTGTCTAAAAATGTATTTTTAGCCACAAAATGCAGGTAGTGCATCTGTTTACAAGCTGAAAGCTGATGCTCGCAGCTGATGTCTGAAGTAAGTTGATCAGTAGGTGTTAAAAGCAGAAACTGGAGGAGGACTGGTTTTGTTGCTGCCATACTGAAGCGTTTCTAACCTCTTCCTCGTGACAGCCGCGTGTAGCTGCATATAATAAGTCAACAACATTACATTTTATTGTTGGGCATTATATTTTATTTGTGAACACAAACAGCAAAAAACAAACAAAAAAAAAGCAAACAAGAGAGGTGTCTGGAGTACTTTGTTGAGTTGGTTTAATATAAATTAGTTTCGGTGGTAAAAGTGTGGAAATACTGAACAACTGTATAAGCAGCCTTTTGTGCAAAAAAAAATATAATTCTGCAATAGTCCGTCTATTAACAGTATGTTGTTAATTGTAAAAATATATATGTACAGTAAATGTATTTGATTGATGTGAATAGTTTGTAAAATTATACTAGAACAAAATCACAGAAATAAGCAAAAAAAAAAATAAAAAAAAATATATATATATATACTGTATACCGGTATATAATAATAATAATAATAATGATAATAATAATAATAATAATAATAATAATAATAATAATAATAATAATAATAATAATAGGGCCAAACCAAAGAAATTTTGCCTTCATGTAAAAACACTGACATCACCAATAAATAAACACGTATTGTGCACATACTATAATAACTAACTATAATAATTTGGATTGAACCTGAAGAACAAATGAGAAATAAGGCATTCTTATTACAAATAGTACAGGGGTCAGTAAAACAGTTATTGCAAGAGTATTACCCAGATTAATTTATGATTAGCTTATGCAGCATCTTTAGATTTTCAGAGGCAATCGCTGGTAACACAGTACAGTTATTTAAACATATTCTTTCTGCTTGTACAGGCTGGATTCTGTTTTCAGATGGTGGACAGTGTCCTGTTTTGGAACGTTCTTTTCTTCCATAAGATAGACTTGATTGTAGAGCTGTTCCTCCTCTGGTCTGCGTTTGTCGTATCTGACCAGGAGGATGATTCCAGTGGTCAGCAAAATGCCAGAAGTTGCCCAGCCGATATAGAGAGCCCGTCCAAGTTCACGTTTCTGAGCTTCATGAACTACTACATTATAGAACTGTCTGATAATTGAATGACTCACCCAACTAACGGGGATGAGTGTGGTCAAAAAGGAGATCAGATACAAACTTCCCGCTATGGCCAGAGTAATATTTTTGCTTCTCATATCGTCACCACACCAGTTGGTCCTCTTGATCCCCAAAAATGTGACAACCAAAGAGATGAAACTCAGGACTACTGAAGTACACATAAGGCCCCTGGCAGCTTGCAGCTCTGCAGGGAGAATCAGCAGTGAGTCGTAGACCTTGCACTGCATGTTGATGTCAATCTGCCTGTAGCAAGTCATCCACAGGCCTTCCCAGAGTTCCTCCATCACAATGAGGTTGGCCCCAATGAAAGCGGACACCTTCCAGGTGGGCAGTGCAGTAACAGTAATTGTCCCAAACAGGCCTATGAATCCCAGGACCAGAGCCAAGACTTCCAGCTTTGCTTTCATGGCTTGAAGAAATAAGTACAGTCTCGTCTTGCGTTGTCTTTTTTCGTCCAGTGCAGACACTGCCCAGTCTGCCCGTTCCGTTCCGTACATAGATCTAAATACAGTATAAGAACGTGCTGCAATGCATGCAATGCCATCCTACTGGTTTAGAAGACCAATCTTTATTAAAGAGGTACTAAACCCACGGTGAAACGGTAGCTCCGCCCCGAGACGAGATTCAAAATCTGCAAAGTGGGTGTGCCGAGAGACACCACCTAAAGGAGGGGGAGGAGGTGTGGCCAGGACGAGAGACCGTGACATG
>JARVGV010001299.1:32824635-32834635 GCA_031762435.1 Hypsolebias longignatus | reverse complement strand
TCACAAATCAATGAGGAAAAATAATCCACAGGAGAGAATTACCGTAGTTATACAGCAGAACTACTATTAGCAAGCGTGAGTTGAAGTGAGGGAAGGAGGAGTGACTATTCTAACCCCCTCAAAAACACTCCAGCTGTCTCTTTCTCCTCCCTTTTCACCCACTCCCTCATTTTTTATTCCATCCCCCCTAAACTACAAATTTATTGCCAGAAGGAATGTGTTACCTCCCTCTGTAATTGCCCCATACATGAAGCAGGATATTTACACTAAAGGTTGTTGCCTTTTCCACTGTAGAGAAATAATTAAAGTTGTTAAGAACATGTCAAATTCAGGTCTTTGACTATCAGTCTCAAAGAGTTTGTCTAAATGTAAATGCAAATGTTTGGTCTAAATAAAGACATTTTAATGAGTATTTTCCTTTCTAATTTGAAGTGCAGGATTTTACCAACTGGATTCTGAAAAAAAATAAAATAAAATAAGCTACTGTTTGCCTTTATGGCAATAAAAGATGTCTGAAAGGTCAGAGTGACTGTTGCAGCATATAATTTTGAACACTCGGGCAACACACTGGCCTAAAAGAGAACAATGAGACACAAGTTGCGTTGTAGCATATCGGCTGTGACAGCGGTGCAGGGTTTATTTGTAAGAACTGCAGAGGACACAATGAATGCATGAAGCTGTAGTTGTCATTGACTCAAGTACAACAAATTGAAGAACTTCTCCCAAGGCGCCTGTACAGGAGTTCGTTCAGTGTGCAGCACAGCATAACACATGCACATTACGTCTCTTTCGGCTGCTCCCTTCTTCAGGGGTCACCACAAAAAGTGAACTCGCATGAAAGATTTGGCAACTTTGTTTTGTGCTGGATGTCCTTCCTGGCACAACCTGGGCTCAAACCCGCAACCTAAGGATTACAAGATGGCACTGACCACCAAGCTACCGCAGCCCCCACATGCACACTGAATGTAAACAAGTTTATTTTTTTAAAGAGACAAAAATGTGTAGAATAGTGTGTAGCTGTAATGAGTATGTCAGTTCATGTTCCAGGAGTGTGATAAGATAAGATAAGATAAGATATAGAACTTTATTGATCCTGCAGGAAATTTTTGATGGTTGAAGTGGTCCAGGTCCTGAGGGACCTGTAACTCCTGCCTGAAGGCAATAATTTAAAGAGGTGGAACCAGGGTGTAAACTGTCCATTGCAATGTTGGTGGCTCTATTGAGACATCGGGAGGTAAAGATGGACTTTAAAGATGGGAGGGGGCAGCATGTGTGGTGTTGTCCCCCACCTCCCCACCACCAAAGCCTTCCCTGGTCTGCCTCAGTGCAGTGAGGAAACCACACACTGAGATGCAGTAGGTAAGCACACTCTCGATGGAAGCAGTTCACCATGAGCTTCTCTGCCACATTATACCTCCTGAGCACAGGAAGTGAAGACACTGCTGAGCCTTCTTCAAGATGGCGTTTGAGTTGGCAGACCAGGTGAGGCCAGCAGATATCGGGGTGCCCAGGAACGTGATGCTGTGTACCCTCTCCATGCACTTGCTGTTAATGTAGAGGGAGGTGGGTTTAATCTCATTTTCCTAAAGTCCAAGATGATTTCTTTCATCTTTGTGCTATTGAGAGCAAGATTGTTGACTGAACACCACAATGTTCTTCTCAGGACTTCATCCCTGTAGGCAGAGTTGTCTCCTCCCGAGATCAATCCCACCGCTGTAGTATCATCCACAAACTTCACTATGGTGTTACTTTTGTGAGTGGGGTTACAGTCGTGGGTGTAAAGGCAGTAGAGAAGGGGGCTTAGCACACATCCCTGTGGAGAGCCTGGGCTGACTGTATGGGTGGAGGACAGATGACGGCCAAGTTTCAGCACCAGGGGTTGGTCAGTGAAAAAATATTTGGTCCAGTGGCAAGTGAAGGGAGCATGGTCAGTCAGTTTGCTGATCAGGATGTCTGGTAGAATAGTATTAAAGTCTGAGCTGTAATCAACAAAGAGCATCCTGGCATAGATTTCCTATTGTTCAAGGTGGCTCAGCGCAGTATGGAGGGTTGTGGCTATGGTGTCCTCTGTTGATGGCTCCATAGGCAAACTGATGTGGATTGAAGGTGGAGGGAAAAGGGAGAAGAATAGGTCAGATTGCGAGAGTGAGAGCATCAGAATGTCTGCTCAGTGGAGCCCACATTATCTGCTCCAGAAACATCTTTGCGTGAACACTGAACAGTAAAACAAGCCCAGAGCAAGCTGAGAGTGTCCACACCTTGGTGACCAGAGAGGAGAGGCAGAGTCTGAGCTTAGTCCTTTACAAAAGTATCCAGAGATTAGAGGGATGAATTGCCTTTGTCTAGACTTCACAATAATTATAATCAACATTTAGCTCAATGGTCAAACTAGCTTCCACTTCCATCACATAATAACATAACTTCATGTTCTTCTAAGTGTTGTTATACTAATAAAATAATCTGGTTCAATAAAACATAACGTGCCACCATATTATGTTGACACACACATAGACATGTTGACATTCCCATGTACCGATTGTATCAATTCAGATGGCATCCATGATGACATCCAAAAAGAATCAGAGGAACGTAATCGTGAGAAGGCACGTCAAGAAAATACTTGTCCGAATAAAGTAAAGAAAGCTAAATCAGTAGTTTAGTAAATGCATCCGTCAGTGAAATGTAGGTTAATGCTGACTCCATGTCAGCTGTCACCACAAGCATTTCAGCAATGTAGATTACTTACATGGAGCTCAGCTAAATGAAGAAACAAGAAAATCTGCTTTCTCACCAAAGCTCAAAGCCATTAAGCTCGGCGGTATCCACACTCTGAGCTAATTAAATTGGACATCCAATACGTTAATAGGACATTCGATACTGCTCAAGTAAGTTGGCAGGTGAGACTAGAGGGTTCATATCTACAGCAATGCTAATGCTGCCTATGGGCCTTATGCACTTTTTATTTTTTTTTATTTTATTTATTTTTATTTATTTATTTTCTTTACAAATGTCAGTCACTAAGAAGTGTTCGTTACGGTATCTGCAAGCTTCATTTTAATGAATGTTTAGTTTTTAATTTAGTTTTGCATGTAACACACCCCAGGTCATTCTCGTGTACTGTATTTTTCGGCCTTTAAGTCTTTCTTTTTTTTTTTGTATAATTTGCATGCCCCGCGACTTATATGCCAAAACAACTTGTGTTTTTTTCCCCTCCATATTTATAAACTACTTTTTGGCTGAGATATGACCGTTATTATTCATTGTGACTGAAAATATTGTACACTACCATTTTCAGCCACTAGATGGCACTCGAGAAGTATGGCATACCATTGTGTCATGTAATAGGTAAAAGTGGCTATTAATGACACAATCGGCTTGCCATGGCCTGCCGCCTTAGTCCAACTCGCCTGGAGCAACTGTCAAATCAGCTTCATTACGCAAATGCAGCTAATTTAACCATTGAAGTGCATTTATTAAGTAAAAGTTCAACTGAGACACACCTTTGCTATAAAGTCGAGCAAACAAATACAGTAATTGTTTTTAGGTGATTATCTTGTTAAATTTCAAAGAAATGCACAGCAAGTTCTCCCGTGCACGCTCCTACTTCTGCATTTCTTTTGAAATGCAGCTGATTTGACCGTCAAAGTGCATTTATTAAGGAAAAGTTAGAGTGAGACACACCTTTACTTTAATTTTGAGTAAACAAATAACTGTTTTTAAGTGTTAATCTTGTTAAATTCTTGTTAAAGTCCTCCCATGCACGCCTCTGCGGCCGCCATTTGGCAGCCAAAATATTTTTTTGGCACAACACTGGTCCACATTTCTGGGCTATTCGCGGTGACGCGTAACAAACGCGACGCGTCAGCGGTTACGCATAATAGATGCGATGTATACAGCAAAGCAACATATTTATGGATTTTTTTCCATTTTTATTACACATATTTTGACTGATGCGACTTATAGGGCGGTGCGACGTGTACAGTGGAAAATACGGTACTTGTTTTCCTTTTAAAATATACTTAGCCATACTTGGTGCTAAAACTGAGCTTGTTTAAGTTAGTTAGGAACCTTCCAAATAACTATTTTTGAATAATTCCAGCTTCTATACTAAAGTTATTTCCAAATTATTTTATATTTATTATAACTTGCTTATTAATTAGCCAAGGCAACATGAGTATTTTAAAGTAACAAGAGTCTCATTTTAAAGCAGATTTGTTACTTCATGAGTTTTGAATGTGACTGCAGAGAATTAGACAAAAACACCATTTCTGGTTACTGCAGGGAGATTAGTCACATAAGTTATTGCTTTTTTTTTATTATCTGCACTGAGGCTGTTAACATCAATAGATGTGGCAAATGTCAGCAGGGTTCAAGTCTTTCTCAGAGCACAGGATACTAATGTGTCTAACTGTCAAAATCACAGTCTGCTCCTTAGAATAGCTCAGACAAAGGTCAGTTATTTATTGGCTATGCAGAGTTTTAATATAGCAAACGTGCTATATGGAGCACAGGCTGGGTTATCATTCAATGTAATGTGATCTTCTTTTTTGTATTGTGGATATGTAATGGCAATTCAGGAAATAAAAACTTTAATAATAAAAAAAAAACACAGTTGAAATAAGCTGGGAAGGTCTGCAGTACTAAAAAGAGTTAATTATAGAATAGCATGACTTTTAGTGACCAGGATTAACAAACAAAAAGATATCATAAATATTGTGCACCGTAACATAGGGATATGTAAGTTATGATTAAATAAGTTATAACTCTTTGAAAAAATAAAATAAAACAAGAGTCCAAGCATTGTTTCTATTTAGCCGAAAGGATCCACCACACCATCATATACACGTCTACTTTTTGAAGGAAGAAAGACCAAAGAAAAAGACTGCTATGTGCAACTGATATCTAAAGACACAAATTCAAGTGCTGCACAAGACATGAAAGCACAAACTCATGCCTGGGTAGAGATCATTAGTGGACGATCTAGTGGTCTCCAGCTGGGGGTTAACTCTCAAGAGTAAACATCAAAGACAGCGGTATAGAGAGGAAAATAATTTAGAGTTCAGAGAAAAGCTCAAATGCATCGGACCAGAGTCCATACAGCACAGGGGGCTCTCCAGTTTTAGTTATAGGGGATGCTGTGAGCATATTAAAGTGCAGACATCTGAACGTCACAAGCTGCTTTGTTTGGTTACTAAACACTCTAAACGCAATTTAGCCATCTATATGAGAACATCTTGTAAAAGGAACATCTAAATATTAAGGAATATACAGTACCTAGGAAAAGTGGGACTTTTCTTAATGTATCACAAATAGGAATTTTAGATTAATGGGTTGATTACTTTTCAGCCAAAAGGCTGAAACTTTCTACCAAACTTAAGTCAATGTCCAAAGGAGCCTGTAAGAACACAGAGATGCCATTAAACCTTATTGTGAAAGTGATGCTGAGTCATAAATTCAAATAATCACAATTTATTAAGACAATTAGTCTTTTTTACTTTTGACTGGGAAAAGCCCTGCCTAGCTGAAGTGAGTACTGTGTTCATGCAGGGTTTGTTGCAGGGTTTTCACTGATGCAGAATGAAGGGAGAGTCAAAAATAACTCAGGAATACTGATGAGTCATTTAACACAGGACTGAATGCCAATTAAACCCCCTTTTTTGAGCTCACATGCCAAACATTAAAGTGATAAATGCAACCAATTGAGTGTACCTCACCTGGCTCGCCATCTGAGATGGAAAAATTAAAACTGGTGGCCATAAAAAAAGCTAAAAAGATGCATATAAATTAGTGTTTATGCATGTTGTGGTGAAACTAGATGAACTCCAGTCTCCCCAAAGTGACTCATAGCCTCAGCAGTTTTTTGCACTTAGTATCTATTATTCATCCAAAACCATGAAGTTCAATCAGCCACATGAAGCTCGTGACCATCACCATGTGCTTGATAGTTGTTCTAAGTTCATACAGTTTACAGTTAAAAAAGAAAGGTGGAACAGAGCATCAGTGAGTTTTCTGAATGCATACTTGTTGTATGTTCCCAAATCACATGATCATTTAGAAAAGTAAATGCCGGTAATAAAGCAACAGAGAACATCGTCCAACGGTGTAATCACGCAAACTGCTCGCTCATTTTTGAACAGCAACCCAGTGTGAAGCAAACAGGATCAGAATCTTCTCAGAAATCACCCCTCTCAATGCTACACCAATCTCAAATCAAAACTCAAGTTCTAGATGCTGATGGCTTTGGGCAGGAAGGATCTGCAGCAGTCCATCCCACAGCAGATCTGAAGAAACTGGCTGCAGATGCCGATCCGTCCACCCAGACCCAGCAGAACTCTTGATCCTCTTGGGCAGCAGGACTGCCTGAAGGCCAGGCAGAACTCCGATGTCATTTTTCGCAGCAGTCTGCCGCATGCATCATCGCTGCAGACTTAACTGCAGGTGCCAAGGGACAATCTCGATCCTCCTGCTGTCAACAGCCACGTTTCCCACTACCCCTAAGATCTCAGCGGTCAGGCATGCGAGCACTGCCTCCAGATAGATGGGAATGCATCCACGGTACCTCCTTTTCAACCCACCTGGGACCTGGGGCTGCAGCCGAGGCACTTTTTGAGCTTTTGAGATGTTAGTCAGCTGCTCCCAGCTGTACCAGAGGAAAATCATCCGAAAAAAGTTATTAACATCCAGAAATAAAAGAGTAATTTAAGTTTACAAAAGCAAAATCTCAGAATGACTGCAAGAGAGCAGCCACCTTGAGCAGTGCAATTCTGGAGCGCTTCATGTCTTCATCGTGCTTGGAAGTGAAGCTGAGAATTATACAAGCGCCTCTGTGAGAATGTAAGTTTGACCTTACGGGGTAGAAGTACTTCAGGTTTGCTCCTTTCTTTCTAAAGTAAGTGGGACGCAACCAGCTTCTCTCATATGGAGGCATCAAAGCCTCTCTAACGCACAGCACTGCTGAAGGCGTTGTCCTCAGGAAAGCATCTGGAAGTGAATCTTGGCATCTATCAGATAATGCTGACTGTCAGCACATCATGAATTCAACACATACTTAAATGTGTGGCGAGATAAGTCTTCTGCAATCAGCAATAAATTAGAAAAATATGCAACTTTTTCAAATGTTTTTCTGTTGGCTGCACCTTTCTGCAGGGGTTGCTACAGCGCGCTCGGAGATTTAACAATCATTTTAATCTGGATTACGTCCCTGACGCCACCTAGGCTCTAATTTGCAGCTTTATAATCAAAACCCCACAACACCGACCACCAAGATACTGCTGCCCCCTGCAAGTTCTTTTAAAAGTTTGTGATTAAAAAAAGTGAAGTTCATGACGCCCAGTAGTTTGCAGGTAATAAAACAATGCGTTCTGTCCATAGATGAGCACCAAAGAAAAAAGAAGCACATCAATGGTATTCACTAATGGAGACAGATGTCCTGTCAGGAGGAACACGGGAAGGTTGAGCTCTTCTCTGTAATGCAATTCAACATGGAACTAAAACAGAAGAGAAGAAATGTAGTGCCCTCCTTCAATTAACTTGAAACTCTTGTGCTAGACTTAATGTGATGATCCGGTAAACATGTAAGCAAATCTATAAATTACCCCACATCGAGCATATGGCAGCAAATTAAGTGTTGTGTTCCAGAAGAAGGAATGAAAGAAAGCAGATGATTCCTACAACATAAAATAGCTAACGAGCCTGAAAAGATTTCATTTAACACTTCTAGACAAACAAGTTGCTTCCGGATGCTGTAGCATCATTTGTTCGTAACATATGAAAAGTTACAGTTATTGCTTTAAATTAATTAGATAGCAATGTGTTTCAAAGATACGGAATTATTTTTCAGTTCTTAAAAAGCATTTTACAATTTCTGATGGCTAAACATATAGCTCAATTTAAAATGTATTAATTTATTACAACTTGTTGTTTTGCAGCATCCATGTAATAATCAAAAGCTTCTTATCCTAATAACGGCCAAAAGGCTGAATAATAGATATTATGGGTTTGTGTGCAGAGTACTGAGGACTGAGTAATTATCTGAAATCAAATGGAGACAAGGGATCTGTTCGGCAATATTTTTTTAAAATACATGTTTCAATTAAACAACATTGTGATGCAAGTGATTTTATACAAATTTAACCAGTAATACATAAGTAACTACGGTACTGAAATAATAAAGCAAGCTGTTGTATTTATTATGTTTGTGTTAGGAAACTAGCTTTTCTACTGGACGGAGTCTCCTTTGTTGAAAACTTTTATCTTTTATCCAAAAGACTTCTTCAGTCTATCGACAAAGAATCAGTCCAGAGGACCTGACTCAACCTTGTTAGGTCTATCTACCTGGATTACTGCGCACGCATCAGGACGAACCAGCCTTTGTTCTCTGCTCACTTGACACAAGGCAGGACACTGGAATGTCTTCAGTATTTATTTTGCAAATAAACAAAGAGTTATGTGCAAAAGTGGGATGAAAATGAATAATTCACGAAGAGCGGGTTAGACTGTGCACGCTTCAAGAAAACAACTGTGTTTGGTTGAACATACGAACTGTACATGCTTGGAGAACAAAGTCATGGATTGTAAGACGAGCCGTCACATTAACATATGAATGTGCAGAAATTCTTCCATGAGCAGACAGTTGGGCTAATATTTGAGCTCTTTAAAGACCCAACGCCAGAGAGGAACTAATGTATAACTCAAATACACAAACGGGGACAGTCTGGGGGGTCAGGTCAGGCAAGTTCACACAGATGGCTTCCTGTTACCACTTTTAAGGTGCACTGCTAAATACTGAGGCCATTTTAGCTTTGGGGTTTCAGTCCTGCTTCTCTATTACAGCAACAGTACTCACTCATATTACGCCCAAATTCAATGTTAGTTTGTATTTTTTTTATTTTTTTTAAATTAAACGTTCAAGTCATTGAACAACTCCAAGAGCACAATGAATCAGAATTTAAATGATTTCATGTGTGATGAAAACTTTATGCACCTCAAAAGAGTTGAGGCAGAAGCCTATAAAAATAAGAGGTACCCAAATACACAGCTGGGAGGAACATTTAGCAATGAGCTGGGTTAAGTGGAAACAGTCAGTGGGAAGACTGGGTATAGACTGAACCTCTCAGAAGCAAAGAAAAACTGCACCAAAAAAGATAGTGGAACAATTTCAGAATAAAGTTCCTCGACATAGAATTTGGAAAAGACTTTGACTAGATATCTACATACATCATCTACAGTTCATAATGTCTTCAAAAGATTTTAAGAATCCAGAGAAATCGCAAAGAAAGAACAAGGCTGAAAGTCAATATTGGATGACAATAATTACAGTGTGCGCTCTCAGGACATAATTACTTGCAGTGTACTCTCGGTGTGGACCAAACTTGGTAAAAAGGGCCTTCTCCTACTCCGCTGTTTCCTGGAACACCTTGCAAAAAGATCTGAAGCTCTCGACCTTGAGAGACTTCAAAACAACTGGTGCACCATCTGACTGCAGTTTTCTGGCCGATCACCGATCACAGATTTCTAAAAAGTCTGACCAGCCGATTCCGATGTTGGCCGATACCGATTCGTTTTATAAGCGGCTCTGTCAGGCATTATAAGGTCACAATGCACCGTCCGTCCAATCTCATTTTACTGAAAAACATACCCTTGAACAATATCCTAGAAACAATACAAACTTTGTTTTAACTGGCCACGAGGTAGTGCTCTGAAATATAAATGAAGCTTAGGCAACTGTTGTTACAAGTACAAAAAAAATCTGTAAAATCAGTCTCTCAAGTATCAGCTGATCTTTGATCTCCCAAAATTAAGGAAATCGGGGCAGATAAGTCGACCATGCGATTTATCGGTGCACCCCCTCATAACAAACACCAAAGCAGACATGTTCCTGTTTGTAGTATTTTACACCACTTTATAATGTAGCTGTTCTTATATACAGGTAGCCCCCGGTTTACGGCGTCATCGGTTTACGGCGTTTCACGTTTACGGCCGTCGCCCCCCAGTGACGTCA
>JARVGV010001299.1:32758011-32774460 GCA_031762435.1 Hypsolebias longignatus | reverse complement strand
TCAAGATCAAATAAGTCTCCATTTTCTGCAGCGTCTCTGAAAACCTGCCAGTCTGTTCTTTCAAAACAATCTCTCAGCATGGGGCCACTGTCCTGGATCCAACATTTAACTCAAATCAAAATCAGTTATGTAAATGTTTGTGCTCTGTAGTCAGAAAATCAACACGTCACATTCCAGGATCTGGTTATTATAGACACAGATTAAATGTTCAATATGAATATTTCTATATTTATCACCACAGTAATTGTGTTACACACATAATTGTAAGCACTCAAAATATGTTGGTTTAGTGTTTACCTATAACCTAAACATTTAAGGAGTAAACATTTTTAATAATAACTTTGAAAGTTATAAATGTTGTCTTTGGTGTCTGTTTTCCATATATATTAGTGTGTGTGAATGACAGGCATTAACATAAAACACTTTGTAGAACAGTGCTTTATGAAGTTCACTCCATTTCCTTGTATTAGTTGACCGCAGTTTTGCCACATCCAATGTGGCGGCCGCTCCGACGTACCACCGCAACCCCACCTTTTCCTGCAAAGGGTCAGCCCACTCAGCGAGGTGTCTATCTACTTAAACTGTGTCACCGGTTCTCTGTTGTGAACGCGCTGGCTGATGACAATAGCCAATCAGTGATGGAGAAAGTTCAGGGTAACTTTGCAATGGAATAATGATGAATGATTGTTTGACATGTGTTTAATAGTTAACTCAAAAACCGCCGATCTGACTCCAAATCCGCCCAAATTATCCCCACCCGCCCAAAGCAATTTTTAACCGCAAAATAGAGAATGAAAACCGCCCAATTGGTGGTAAACCGCCAAATCTGGCAACAATGTTAGCGGTAGCAAGCTAAGCTAAGCTCCAACGCGCATTAAGTTTTCGATTCAAAACAAGTGCCCATGACCATCAAAATGTGACTGAACAAAGTTTCACAGGCGAAGAGAAAGCAGATGAAACTGATAAGAGAGGAAAGACTAATTTGTCGGTGTAAAAGTGGTTCGGCTTTTCAAGATCTGTTCAACTGCAAGTTTTTGCAGCAGCGAGGTCCTACATGGTCTATTTATGCTGAAAAACGTGACGGAGAGTTGTTCTAACTAGTGGTGGGAACATCTAACTCGTTTCATCTGAAGAGTTTCCACTTGATAGAACATGATGAGAGTCAGAAGATGAAGCACAATAAAGTTTGAGACGTGTCCCTGAAACTACGACGTACTGAAACAGTCCCATCCCTGCATGTTTTGTTTTTTAATTTATTTATTCAAAATAAAACAAATTTCATCAGAAATAAAATAAATATAAAAAAAAAACACTGAATGAAAAGGTGCAGAAAGAAGAAAATAGTCCTATAATATCTGCCCCTTATTTAAAAAATACAAAAAAGCTACAAACAACAACAACCTTCGCTTGAACAATCTCCAAACTGAAAACCAAACAACTTCAGGTATCCTTCACCTGCACTATACCTTCCTACAACTTTAATCATATTTTAAAACATATAAATTGTTTTGGAAATGTTTATGGTGATATCAAGTCAATTCCACAATCCTGTTTCCTGATTTACAACTCAGCTCCTTCAGACTAGTTCTAAATGAAGGTTTTACAAACATTTACATTCTCTTAAGATTATAATGACTCTTTTTTAACAAATTTTAATTGAATATTTGGGGGTAATGTTTTTATGAGCTTTATACATGACTTGTAAAATACTATGTTCAACCAAATCATAATTTTTTTAAATAATTTCTACTGATGAAATAATATATTTGTTGGGTGACCATAGAACTTCCTACTAATAATTCTTATAGTTCTTTTTTGTAAAATAAAAATAGGATTTGTAATTGTTTTGCATGCTTTTCCCCAAACTTCAATACAATAGATTAAATATGGAACAATCATTACATTAAACAATACAGTACAGTATTGTCATTCAAAAACTCTTTTACTTTATACAGTAATGCAATTGATTTTGCTATTTTTATTCTTAAGTAACTTACATGATATTTCCATGTCAGCTTCTCATCAATAACACCCAAAATTGTATTTAATTAACTATGAATTTCAATACTGTCAACTTTAAAGTTGTTTAAAGTTAAAACTATTAAAATTGAAAAAGTTGAGAATTTTATGTTTACTTGATGGGGATTTCAATTTTTTTGAAAGCTAAATACAAATAAAAGGTGAACATTAATTTATTTGTATAGTTTGTAGTTTGTCTGAGGCTTTTAAATTATTTATATCAATATTGAATTATATAGTTATTGACTGAAATTAAGAAATATATTGTGATAAAAGTTGTGGCCATATCGTCCAGCCATAGGCACATACTGTGTCAAGTCTTTTTATAAATAAAATTAGTAATGACATCCATAATGAAATTTTAAATGGAGCTTGGTGGTTAGTCTGCATGTATATTTTAATAAAGCGAATAAATCAATAATTAAGTAAAACTTTGTTTGTGTGAGATACAATTTTAAATGGAGCTTGGTGGTTAGTCTGTATGTACATTTTAATAAAGCGAATAAATCAATAATTAAGTAAAACTTTGTTTGTGTGAGATACACAAGCAACAACTGAGACTATCACTTTAATTGCATTCTTGCAGCTCCCTCATAGCCCACTCCTACATCAAAACAGCCAGAAATGAAAATTCAAATACAATTGTTAAATAATAATAATAATAATACTATAATAATAAATCACAATATTTATAAGTGCGCTCTACAACTTTTAGTTTTTGTATGAAAAATGGCAACAGAGTAGTACAGCCTCATTTCAAATGCACTGTTAAGTCAAATATTCACAATTATGTGACACGTGCACTTTGCCAGTGAGACTCAGCCTAAAATGTTACACTCACTGTGACTGACTGTTGAGATCAGAAACTGGCATGTCCACAAGTTCATCATCATAGTCCGATCGATCGAGTAGCTTCTGGGGAAATAAATGTAAACATATGTACCGGTAAGTGTTTTGGAGAAGTTAATAATCCAAAAACATTTGTTTGGTACAGTCCTGAGATATGGTACTACCTCAGCTAAAGAGCTCTTCTTTACAGCTTCAGCACCATGTGAGTTGAGCTGGAGCTCTGGCATCTGGGGCAGCTTTTGTATGTTGCTTGTACTGGTGGTAGCTTCTAGAGCCTTATCTGCCTGCTGAAGGCTCTGGAGCATCATCTGCAGCTGGAGAAGTAAAGAGGCAATTAATAAATAAATGAATGTGCAACTGAAAAACGAAGGCCAACTCATAGTTTACCTCCTGACATTGACCGGATTGAAGCAATTGTGCCACAGCAGCTAAAGCATCTGACATGGGTAACTGAGGTACTGCAGGCTCAAAAGAGGCAGTACTAACAGGAGGTGTAGTTTCTGGTTGGTGGCTAACAGGAGCTGTTCACAGACATAATACAGTTTATAGTTTAAAACCTATCATAGCAAGTAATTAATTAACACAATTTTTTGTACAAGTATTAACAAAGAACAATGTTACAAACACTACCTTCAAGAGGAGGAGGCTGTACAACAACACCATTGGCCATATCCATCAAAGGCTGAATGATGTCCATGCCAAACACTAAGTTCTTCTGCCACAGGTATAGCACACGAACTATTTTAATCTGAATAACAAAAAAAAAAAAAAATCAGATTTTTTATTCAATGTACAGTAAATGCAATAAAATAAAGGGATTAAAAAAGTACCTTATCGTCCTCTGGGCAATGACAAATGTTTTGGAAAGTATCTGTAAAGTTCTTCAAAAACCTTGGTCCAAATACATCCTTCTCAACACCAAACTGGTGGCGTGACTGTCGAATGATGGAGTCCATCACGTATAATCCAGAAACTTTTAATTCTGGCTTGCACTGAAACAGAAAACAGCGAAAAAGGGCAGATCTATACTTTGTCTAAAAAATGTCATGTGTAAAAGAAGAAAAGGTGCGTAAAGATTTAGTTTTAGTATTTCAAACCAAGCTTAATAAAAACTTACCCTCTTGATGAACTTTTCCACTATCTGGACAACATGTTTGTAGAGCTAAATAAAGACAAAAATAAGTCAAGTCACAGAACATGGTAAAGCAAATTTTAAACACAGAGGCTAATAATGTCAAAAAGTGCAAAAGAAGCACTTGTGCTTCATGTCTAAAAGTCCCAAAAAGCATCAACGAACTAAACAGAATTGTTTATCTGTTATGGAGAGTTGTTTGTTTCAGTCAGCTAAAGCCTGACATTTGGCTATTCATATTAAAGTAGTGCCTACGGCACGAGTTGTGTAATTAATATGTTATCATTTACAGGCTCATTATTAGGGGTGCATAAAAAAAAAAAAAAAAAAAACTTTTTTCTAGATTTTTTCTAGATTCTTAGATCTGGTGATTCTGAATAGATTCTTAAAGCCCACAAACAGATTTTAAAATGTGTTTAATTTTATTTTTTCCCGCTCCTACTCCTGAGCGTTCTGCATATCGCATTACGTGTCCGCCCGGCCGCCGAAGAATTTTGGCCGTGTAGGCCACCGTACAGCAAGCTAGTTAGCCAGCTCCATTTTCTGCTAACATGGAGGAGGGGGACAGCACGATTCATCTTGCTTCTTCATCTTTAAGTCATTTCAGAGCCTACAATGTTCCAAAAGAAGACAGAGCTTAACAAGAGCATGGTTGTTTGCAAGAAGTGTAAAATGAAATTGTGGTACAGTATTTTGGAAATACGACAAAAATGCGCGAAAGATGAAAGCAAAGCAGCAGACCAGCGAACTCTGCAACAAACCTCCAGGCTTTCCCCAGAGGCTGCAAGGATTTCCCTCTCCATCTCCTGCTATACCACAAAGGATTTACAAGCAAACAGCTCAGTGGAAGGTGAGGGGTTTAAGTTTATTTTTAATATGCTGGACCAAACGTGCGTTATTCCTTCACATAGCTTTTTAGGGATAAACCTGCGCCACAACTCCAACATGAAACAAAAATAAAGTGGGAGAAGCTCTGATTAATGAACCAGCTGCATCTCCAGGGTAACAGTTTTTTTTTATTTTTTTATCATGTTAAAACTTGTGAACAAGTTATACAACACACTTAATGTAATTTGTTTTTTTAACAGGTTGAAGAGGCCAGATGAGAGACATCTCCTGGAGTCCGTTTTAAATTATACAATTTATGGTTTAGAAATTATAGTTCAGAAGAGTTTTTGTACATATTTGCACAGGTTTTGAAATTTTGTTAAAAGATTTACCAAATGTGACTAAATAAGGTTACGACTGTGAAGTCTGTATATTTCATATTAGGTTAAGTTTTGAAAATATAACAAATGTTAGAGCAATATGGTTTAAAAACTGTGTACAGGTAGTCCTCGACTTAAGGCGCCCTCGACTTACGGCAACTCGGACTTAAGAACGGGTGTGCTGCGCAGCGTTAGCATACATTTTACATTTATTTCCTCGACTTACGGCAACAAATCCAGACTTACAAACGGGTGCGGCGCCACGTGTAAGGAGTTTTGACTTCCGGCAAAATCGGGTTACAAACGGTTTGTAGGTACAGAACCCGTTCGTAAATCGAGGACTACCTGTATTTTATTTTGAGTTAAAGGTTAATGTACTATGGTAGGCTGAAGTCTGTTTACTTTGTAGTGTATTTATATATTTTGAATCATTTGTCTGTGATGGACTGGAGACCTGTCCAGGTGTCCCCTGCCTCTTGCACAGTGACGGCTGGACATGGGCACCAGTGACTCCCGTGACTCAAAAAGGAAGATAATGATGATGGATGGATGAATTATTTGTTCCTAGATTTTTTTTTTTTTATTATTATTTTGAGAAAAATCCAGGCAGCTAAGCTAACCTAATACTGGTAATTTAAGTTATAGAATGTTATGCACACCTACAGTATATTTGTTCCTATTTTTGGTATAAATATATGATGCAAAACTATTTGATACAGTAAAGAACATAAAGTTATTGTTTTAAATTATTCTATTTGTTTACATTGTTGTTTATTCTTTTCAGTTTGTCAGTTACATAATTGAAACAAAATGTATGACCATTTCAATAGAAAAATCGTTTCTGAATCCAAAAATCGATTTTGAATTGAATCGTGACACCAAAAATCGGAATCAAATCGCCAGACAAAGATTCGCACCCCTTTTCATTATACAGTATTTGAAAATGCTGAAATGTTTTTATAGTTTATAAAAGTGGGCTTTTCTCCTTCTTGAACAAAATTTAAAGGTACAGAACTATACCTACTGAAAATATTTGTGATGCTGTGAAAAAAAAGTGTGCACAAACACACAGAATTACAATTACTCATCATAATGATGCAGCAGATTAGTTCTGCCTAATCAAAGAATGGTAAATGAGAACTTGTTGTCCAAGCAGCGTGTTAAAAAAATGTAAAGGTAAGTAGACCAAGAAAACAATTTAGTTCAGGCACTGAGAGGACTGGCATGGTGGGAGAATTAAAAGTGAGTACATTTTCCATGATGCGGATGTTTAATTTATTTGTATGTAACTTGTTATAACTTCAAAGTTAACAATAGATGCTCTTTATACACTTTTGCTCAGTACAAAAATAAAACACTTTATATAAAGTTGTATTGGAGCGACTGTGGCTGAGTGGTTAAAGCAGTCGTACTCCAATGCAAGAGTTGGGGGTTCGATTCCACCAGCAGTCACATTCGTATCCCTGGGCAAAACACTTTGAACCCCTCATTGCCTCCTATGCGTGTCCCATCAGTATGAATGTGATAAAGTACTGATTATTTTTTGTAGAAATATAGTAAAGTGCTGTTTGAATAGGTAAATGAGGACACAGATTGTTGTGTAAAGCACTCTGAGTGTCTTGATAAAATAAAAAAGTGCTATATAACCACAGTCCATTTACTATTTGTTTTTGTGCCAGCAAAACTGGAGAGAAAAATACACTTTAAAGAAAATGTCAGGGTTACAGAACTACAGTATTTAGTGTAACAAACAAACTTTTATTTATTTAGTTACCTTAATGGCTTTGATGGCTGACTTTGTTACAGACATCATTTTAGCACGGGATACTGGAGGAGTCACGTCAATCATGGAGAACAACTAGTTAAAAACAATACATACAATATCAGTTTATTTGGGAAGTACAATTATTGGACAAATAAAATTGGGTTACACCATTCATCTTCACCATTATTCCACTACTACATGCATACTAAAACAGAGCTATTCAACTAAATTGTTCAAGGGGCCACAGTTAAAAGCCAGCAGCTCAGGGGCCAGACATTCAGCAATTAAGTCATTATATAAATAAATCAAGTATTACACAATGGTCTGTTCCCTTTTAAATTTGTGTATTTTGTTACATTACCTTATAAATGCAATAAACTAAACCCAATTATGTAATTCAAATAAATTACATATCAAAAATTATTTTCTTGCAAGAAAAGTATCAATATTCTTATGTGAAACAATATTAAAAACAAAAATTACATTAACCCAAACAATATTTCAACATCTCTGACTTGTCAAATTTTCACACCATTTTATTTATTTATTTTTATCTTGTTTTGATGCTACAGGGGAGAAATGTGATGGTGGTCTGCCTAATTCAAATGACAAAGTTAATGAACTTGAAAAATGACATCTAGACACAGTACGGTACTAATGAGAGAAATTGCACTTCTTCGACTGGACAATGGCAGAAAATTCAAGCTCAACACGTAAGAGAGATTCGCAAGCAATGATGCAGGAACAATCACTGTACTATTTATGACAGTGGAGGGATTTCATTCATTCATGGTGCCACAGCTGACAGCCGCTCAATGCTTATTGCTACTAGTTTATATAGAATAGTAACATTTTTCATATGCACAATTGCCAGTCAGTTCCTACTTGATAAAAGCTTTGTGTGCTTTTGATTGAAATAGGAGCAAGAAAAACTATATTCATTACCTTGCCATAGGATTTAACTTAAAAGTTTTTTTTTAAGTAAGCAACAGGATTGATGAGGAGCTAACCCTTAATTTAGTTCAATTTACAGACTCCAACATAACACGATTTTGATCTATTTTCATTGCAAACCCTCGTTCGAATCCAAGCTAACCCCATGAGCAACATTTCTCAGTAATACTGTACCCATTTAGTAAAAGAAAGTTACAAAAATTGTCATTTTTGAGTCAAGTGTTTCACGAAGCATGCTGAACTAGGTGGACTAGTGCAGGGCCGCACAATCATGCTAATCAAAAACATTTATTTAATTGTTAAATATAAACGAAAAAAACACCTATTTCTCACAATAAATATAGTACGTAGATGTTTATAGTCCACTTAAACAGTATCAAAAGTAAAAATGCAAAATAATCACAAGGAACTGAGATTAAGTAGTTAGCATTGGTGTTAGCTGTTAAACCGATCAACTTTACCTCCATATTGAATTCGTTCACTGCATCCATAGCGATTTGTTACGACTGGAAACAAATTAACTAAATTAATTTACTTTTTATTTAACCAAACGCAGTAATATACGGTTATATAACTAAAAACATCATGACCAGAGAACACCGAAAGATTATATCTAAATTCTGGCGTTACCAAGGCCTTTGCTAAGCTAAAAACTCAACAGCTACCACGAAGACCCGCCCAGTCAACGTAGCACGTAGCCGTCGGCGTACGTAGGACTTTCAATGATCAGTGACGTCATGAAATGCTGCTTTTACTGCTATTAGAAATTATACACTGTACTGTACATATGTATACAGTATACTGTACAGTACGTATATGTATTTAAAAAAAACACATAAAATTACCCGAATGCGATTTATAGTCACCAGAGTGAAGGGCTTGCTATTCATGTCTATGTAGTTACTCACGTAGACCCCTTAAAAGCGACAAGAATGAATGTCTATTATTGAAATTTTCTCAGACACATACTTGATTTAAAAAAGGTCAGGATTCGCACGCTAGGTCAACATTTTCTTAAATCTGCATGGTTATTCTTTGTTTTGTTTTACATAGCCTGTGTTTGCAGGTGATGATTGGCTGATTTTATTTTAATCAAATAAGAGATATTAGTTTTGCGAATTACACCATTAACCATGGAACCTGAACACATCAGCTCATTTGAATGTCCGTCACGCCCTCTTGTGGCCAGCTGTAAACACTGCAGTGCCTCTTAAGATCCGCAGCAAACGGAACTGAGCCTCAGAAATCATCAGGGAGCAGTCGGTGACACACGTGTAAATTAAAGTAGCGGGTGGTTTTCAAGACTTCGTACAGATGCTGAAAACAGGATAATTTTTTTTTTATTTTTCACTATGGCTGTTTCTTCCCTTCTTATGAACGTGACAGCTGTTTCTAAAAATGACACGTCAGTAACTGGAAACTCCACCAGTGCCATTTCTTATGAATGGGAGTACTACTACGATTACCTTGAGCCTGTGATTGTGGACGAGAGCAAACTGAAATACAATAAATGTAAGTTCCTAAATATTACCTTTTTAAATTCTGCTCTTAATGTCACAAAAATCCTATCCTCATTTTCAGATTCAATTGTCATAATACTGTGGATAAGTCTGGCTGCTTTTGTGGGATTCCTCTTTCTCAGCTTGAATCTGATGTCTATGAGAGGAAAGTTGCCAAAGTAAGTGGAATATTTTATTTTAAACACATACAGTTCTGTTTAACATTTAAAATGTTGCATTATGTTTATTGTAGGATGCATAAATTCAAAGAAGACATCGCAGAGGATCGAATGCGTGAAGGTTGGCACTCATTCATGCTTTCAAAAATGAAATGAACAGTTTATAATTGTGAGAACAGAAAGTTTAAAATTGTTATATTATGTATGCATATGCATATTGATTGAAAAAACAGAGTCTACTTCGTACAAAGTGTCCAAAAACTTAATTTATCTTTTAATGGCGATGATGTTGTTACAGATGTCTCTGATGGCCGTTTGAGTCTTTGATGGTCCGGAGGCTTTTTGGTCGTTGATCTCGAAGTTGGTCACCAAACGAACGTGAGACAGGAACCGTTCTGCAGAGGTGGCTCCACTCCACAGCTCATGGACGTACAACGACAGCAGAAACAGTCCAGCTTCTGGAAAGACGAAAACAAAAGTTTGATTAAAACTCCTTACAAACGAGAACCACTGTGCAGCTGGCTTAGCATGTTTTCACACAGAAACAATAAATGTATAAATAGTGCACGCTTCCTATTTGTAGGTTACTGTAATACTTATAATATAAGGTCATTAAAATATCTCAAGTTATTTCTATAATGTGGTTGTTGCATTTTATCAAGAGTTTAGTCACTTTGTCATTTTTATTTAGTTCCAACTACCGGTACTCTGCTAAACGTCATTCCTCTCATCGTCTTCATTTATTCAATTATTATTTAAAAAACAAGAAAGTTCCTGGAGAAACTTTGACGGGGACTGCCATGTGGCGCCCTTTTTAACTTTTTGATTTGACAGCACCATGCGTTGGGGTTTGCTCTCAGCTACTATCACACCAAGTTTCAGCTCAAAATGGAAAGAAATCAATGAGTTATAGTCATTTTTTTTCTTTTAATCTAAGGTGGCCATCTTGGATTTTGTTTAATTTGGACTCAGTATGTGATGGGGAACAACCTCAGCTATAACCTCACCAAATCTCAGCTCTATATGTGTAAAAATAGCTGAGCTGAAGCCATTTAAATGTTGCTTTGGTAGCAATGTTAATTTTTTAAAAAATCATTAATTATTGGGCATTGCTCTCAGCTACCACCACATCAAATATCAGCTTAATATCTTTAAAAATGGCTGATTTACAGTATTTTTTTCTTTTTCAGCTCAGGTGGATAGTTGACCTGCAGCCAGAGTTTGAAAAATGACTCATAAAAATGGCGTATTTGTTTGCAAATTACATCGCCACGGTAACTGGAAACGCCAATAAAAGTAATAGTGCACATCACGGTGATGAGCCGGTCGTCTTGATACAACATTTGTGGGGGTGCGTTAAAGTTGAAGGAAGAGTAAGATATAAAGTGAAACCCTTGTCGGGTGGATAATAACAGGTGGCTGCCTTTCTAGACAGTCCCCAAGTATTAAGCAATGTCATTAGTTGCTGATAAAACTGCACAAATATTCTGAAATTTCCTTTTCTAAAATACAGAAAAGTTCATTTGTATTCAGATGTGCAGTCATTCAAACACCATTGAAATGAAATTGACCCTTGACCTTTAGTTTAAGTCAGACCTTAATGTATTTATGTATTGTTTGTTTTCACACTCAGAGACAGTTCTTTGTGTCTCACCACGTCTGGACTGGTCGTGATGAGCGACACAGGCAGAGACAACTGGCTGATGGAGATCAGGAAGGTGGCCTTGCAGCTCTAGCAAACGGAGCATAACGTTGGTAAAAAGCTGTAAAGTCTCCACTTTTGTTGAGAAGCTGGAGTGACACTGAACTTCAGCGGTGTGATGGAAGAGCTGAAGGAGGTCCGCTTTCAAGCTGAAATCGAGCATCACGAGGTTCACGATTTCCCCGTGTTTCATCACGGCCTTGTCCAACCAGTGGAGGAACTCTCTCGTCGTGTTTTCATCAGACGGGTTCTCCACCTGCCACCTCAGAGAGCACTTTAGGAGCAGAAGTGCAGTGTCACCCGCCAGCTGACTGGGATCCGGTTTGTCTCCTGGCTGATCAGACTGGGGATCTGAGCAGCGGAACACGGGCTCCCAGTGGACAAAGATCCCGCTGAGGTGGACTTTACAGTCTGCCAGGAGACTCTCCTCTTGAGTCTCCATGTCCTCTGGTGGGTTCACTTCTCGTACGTCGGCTTGAGAGGCGCGGCTCTTACCTCGTGCTTTATACCTCCCCAGCCCTGAGAATAAAAAGAAACAAATTCGTTTTAATGCATTTATAAAGAAATTACTTTTCTAACTGCGAAAATGCTCCATAGAAATAAATGGAACTAGAGAAACTGCATTTCCTGCGAAAATGCAGTGTGAATGCTTATTGCAGAGTAACCTGTTGAAAAACAGCTGAAATGAGCTATAAAAAAAAACATGCGGAAATGGAAGAACAACTCTAGCAGAAGAACAGAAAGGACACATATTTGCTGAATTAGGTTAAAATGAACAGAAGTGAGCATAAACATTTGTAAATTAGCTTAAAAAAGGCTGAAATTAGCAAATATTTAGCTGAAAAGTAGCTGAAAAGGCATAAAGAAGGTTAAACTAGAAGGAAGCGGAAAGACCTGAAATGAGCTAAAAAGTAAAATTACCCGAAAAAGCAAAAAACAGCAATAAAAGAGCTAAATAGTAGCTGAAAGAGCAGAAAAAAGCTGAAAGGAGCATAACTAGCTGAAATTAGCCTAAAGAAGTTCATTAGGCTGAAAAAGCAGAAATGAGCACAAAATAGTATAAATTATCTGAAAAAAGCTGAAATGAGCAACAACAGCTTAAAAGTAGCTTAAAAAAAGCAGAAAGAAGCTTAAATTGTGCTGCTGTTACACTTGAGTTTCCCATCTGTGAAACATTAAAGGCTATTTATATTATATTCTATTCTAAATTAGTAGAAGGAAGTAAAGAGAGCACATTTTAGCTGAATTAGGCTGAAAAAGCTGCAATGAGTGAAACAATGTGGAATTAGTTGAAAAAGATTAAAATAGCATAAAAACAGCCAAACTGAAATAGCAGAAAAAGTTGAAACTTGCAGAAATAAGTGATAATGATGATAATAAAAATAATAATGAGTTACTCATTGCAATGTCACAAAGAATGGTAAAAAGAAGAAGAAAAAAAACATAAATCTTCACTTTTGTCTCATATCAATTGTTAACCTGTCCTTAAATTAACAAATAGGACAGGCTGCCAACTTCCGTGTACGTTTTTCATTCAACCTTTATTTAGGCAGGTTAATCTCATTGAGCCTCGAGGACTCATTTTTGTTTATTTATTTCTGTTCATTTTTGACTCATTCATTTTTGTTTATTTTGTTTATTTGAGGCTAGTTTTGTTTATTGAAACAGCCGAAGTGGCTAAAAAAGCTCAACCACAGCAACATACATGAAACATTTAGGACTGAGACGTCTGAGAGTTTTGATGTTTTGGTTCTTGTTCTGCTCACTTTGATGAGTAAGATATGCAGATAACAGGGCTTTGTTTACATTATGTGCATACCTGCATTTCATAAATGTATATCAATATAACTGGAAAACTGGAATGAACTCTTTCAAAACGCACAGATTCATTCAGAATAAAAAATAAAAAAAATACATGCAGAATTCAGTGAGACTGAAAAATTATACATTTTGTCTCAATATTGAGTCAAGTTGAGTCTCATCAACTTTAATAGTGTGAATGTTTATGAAGCATTCACCCTATTGTGATCCATTTTCCTTCTGTATGTTTTTCAGCATCTTTCTCGTTCCACAATTTTTGTGCCATTTCAACAAATCATAAATCAAAACATTCAGTTTGCTCAGGAGAAGGGTGCGGTGACTTTGGGTATTGGTGCAACTTTAGCTTTTCAAAATATTTAGCCTTTTCTGCCATTTTCTGTTCTCAGAAAATGTATTCAGCTCATTTTTACATCCTTCAGATCTTCAGATGTGTTTACATCCTTTTATTGCTCCTTTCACATTTTTTTCTGGTTCAGCTTCTTTCAGCTTCCTTGTGCAAATTTAAACTTCTTTCAGCTACTTTCAGCTGTTTTGTGCTCCTTTCAAACTCTTTCTGATAACTACAACATTGTTGTGCTTCTTCTAACTTCTTTCTGCTAATTTAAGCTTGTAACGCTCCTTTCAGCTTATTTATGCACGTTTCAGTCTTTTCTGCGGTTTCAACTACTATTTAGCTATCTTTCAGCCGTTTTTATTTATTTTAATTTTTTTTTACTTATTTCAGCTTTATTCAGATAATTTCCTCTTTTTTGTGCTTATTTCTGCTTCCTTCAGCCTAATTTGGCAAACGTGTTCTTTCTACTTACTTTCTTCTGCCAATTTAAGCTTATTCTATATGTTCAGCTACCCTTTTAGCATTTTCTAGCTAATTTCAGCTGTTTTTAGATCAATTTAATTTTTTTCGTGGTAATTTTTGCTCCTTTCAGCCTAATTAATTTATTTATGCTAATTTCAGCTTGTAATGCTCCTTTCAGGCTAGTTATACTAGTTTCAGCTTTTTCTGCCATTTCAGCTACTATTTAGCTGTTTTATGCTAATTTTAGCTTTTCAACTAATTCCACATTTTTGAGATCATTTCAGCTTCCCATTTCATTCTGGTAGTTTAAGCTTCTTTCTGCTTTTCAGCTACTTCTCCGCCATTTTTTGATAATTGCAGCTCTTTTTTTAGCTAAATTCTGCTTATTTAAACCTAATTCAGCAAATATGTATCGTTTCTGCTTTCTGCTTCTTTTTCCATTACAGCTACATTTCAAAATATTTTAAACTACATTTCAGCTGTTTCTCAGCAAGTTCTTCTGCATTAAGCACTTACGCTGCATTTCCTGCGAAAATGGAGCGTCTCTAGTTTATTATAAGGTGTTTATTAAAGCCATATGTTTTGTACATAAGATGTAGATATTTAGGGCTGATTTTCAGAACCTGCTGTGGATCAGTTTGGCCTAAAACTCTTCTGTTCAGAGGCTTTTTCAAAGATTTCTGTTTTATCCCAGCACAGCCACTGTTCATGCTCTCTGCCATGACCAAACTAAGAGAAGGCACTCACCCATCAGTTCCTTCAATTTGTGTCTTTCTGACAATGCTTGGATTTGGGTGAGGAGGACTGTGCATCGGGAGAGGGAGGCCCAGCAGAGAAGCAGCGACAGAGCTTCAGTACAGGAGAGCGGCTGTGGACGCAGCGTGAGGCAGCCGGCTTGTTTGATCACGCTGAGCGCCGTCTCACGTTGCGTCAGCACGGAGCAGAGAGTCCGCGCAAACAAGCTGAACTGAGCGGCCTTCACACCCAACCTGCAAGGACGCCATCGAATAAACACAGAACTCCATCACCAGGTCCTTGACATGTACGCTGACACCTCAAGTTCTCACGATCCGTCAGCGGCGCTGAACGGCGACAACAAAAACTGAAGATAAGACGCTTTACCTGAGGTGCCTGCTGATGGTCAGCGACACACAGAGAAATTCATCGATGAGCGACTGAGGGACACATTTCATAAAGCTCTCATGTATCTCAGTGGTGGAACATGTATTGGCCTCAAGAGCTTTCTTTTCCTTCTGCCTGAGGATGGTAAACCACAGTGCATGGAGCAGATTGATCATGCCACACAACAGCTGCGGGTTTAGATTTCTGAGGAGGAAAAGTATAAATTAATGTAGCAAATATGAAATCATAGCTGTAATGCTCAGTATAGATGATAGTCATAAATGTAAGCTCCTACCTTTTCTCCAATGCTTGTATCATCCAGCTCAGGAGCCCACAGCTCTTAGTGAGACTATAAGCTGCTTTTGTCACACGGGCGGACCGACACAACACCCTGATTATCCGAGTCTGTGTGAAGATTAATATAGAAAACAGACATCACATTGTGTTTTATCCTTTAAAGAGCTTTTCACAGAATCACCCATCTCGTCTTCGGTGATTATGTCACGTCTCTGTCAGGGGAATTTAGGTAAAGGTTTATGGATGTTTAGGAGCCTGCAGGTGCACCAAGCCTGCGCACGTGATAACTCCAAGGCCTTCTCCGAGTCTGTGAGCTGACAGACCAAGGTCATCGTTGTCTGTCTGACCAACATTAGAAAAAGCTTTTCTTTGTGCTGTCAGTGGGCAGACCTCGTGACCGGAGCTGCAATGTAACATCTGTAAGTCTGTGTCAACTCTGCCCACTGCAACCAGTAAACTGGGCCGAAAAATCTTCTTGTGTCCTCAGAGCGGCTCATTTGAGTAAAGAGACGATGAAAGAATAATTGTTTGATCCAACAGTCTCTTATTCACAGTTCACGTCTGCCCTGAGTTCACCAGTCAGCGTGCACAGTACTGTATTCATGGGTTTATTTCTCCATACTGGTTTTTTTCAATGTAACAACTACTCCATAGCTTTAACTTTTAGCTAGTGTTCTGCTTCCTTTAGCTTATATCTAGCATTTTTACTATTATTAGCTTTAAGCTGCTCCTTTCTGCTTCAAGCTAGTGTTCTGCTTCCTTTAGCTATTATCTAGCATTTTTACTATTTTTAGCATTAAGCTTCTGCTTCTAGCTAGTGTTCAGCTTCCTTTAGCTTTTATCTAGCATTTTTACTATTTTTAGCATTAAGCTGCTCCTTCCTGCTTCTAGCTAGTGTTCTACTTCCCTTAACGTATATCTAGCATTTTTACTTTTTTTTAGCATTAAGCTTCTGCTTCTAGCTAGTGTTCTGCTTCCTTTAGCTTATATCTAGCATTTTTACTATTTTAGCATTAAGCTTCTGCTTCTAGCTAGTGTTCTGCTTCCTTTAGCTATTATCTAGCATTTTTACTATTTTTAGCATTAAGCTTCTGCTTCTAGCTAGT
>JARVGV010001299.1:32718411-32735591 GCA_031762435.1 Hypsolebias longignatus | reverse complement strand
TTTAAACTTTTGATCTGTGATTTGTGTTCTATTCTGAATAAAATATTAGATGTTGGCATCTCCACATCATTGCATTCGGTTTTTATTCACAATTTGTTTAATGTCCCATCTTTTTTGGAATCTGGTTTGTATATGATCTCCATTACTAACTCCAGTTAAGACTCTGGCAGCAGCACTTTGGATCGTCTGAAGACGTCTTTGGACACTCAGATAACAAACCATTGCAATAGTCACTGAACCAGTGAACCAGTTTTTCTGCATCATTTTTAGATAAGATGGATATTCTAAGACCAAATGTTCTTACACAGTGTTGTAAAATGATGAATCAACAAAACTTTATCTAATGTGTTACAGATCTGACAGCGCCGACATGGCTGTCCATGAATGATCAGCTGTTTTTGCTTAAAGAGTGTCCAAGAAAACAGTATCAGTTTTATTCCGGTGTATTTTCAAATAACTCAGATTCATGGTTTTATATATGTTCTTTCTGGTGTTTTTGTTTCTGGTCACAGACTATAATGTTCTTTGTTACAGATATATGCAATTTAGTCCATTTTTTGACATTGCAAACGTTTATTTCAAAGTGTGCTCATAATTGGATGTTAGCTAAAGTGTCAAGCCACACAGACATTGGAGGAATATCAGATATTAGAGGGAGTGGGGGTGACACAGCCCTCTGGCACAAAGATGTTGGATATGTTTGAAAGGTTTGGCTTTAAAATATGGTCCCTTCAAACCAAAATTGTGGGTGTACAAAGCCTGTCACGGTTCTGACAGGGATGGTTAGGACTTTATTGCACTGGGATGTAGGGGTAGGATACTCAGGAGTTCAAAGAGGTTTCAGCCATGTGTGAGCTTGTCAAGGAAAACTCTATTTTCTCAGCACTAGAAGCAAAAAATAGGTTATTTATGACTTTGGTCTCTTCATTGTCCCATTTTGATGCACCAGTCGACATTGATATGGAAAAAGAATGTCTAAACTAAGTTGAAGCCAATAACATAAATACGTTTGTTCAAGATTTTAGCACCATATCGGTGTTTCAAATATTTCTACGTCTTTCACTAAAAAATTCACTTGAGGGTTCCAGTCCTTTTTGTTCCTGCTCCACTGTAAATCACAGGGTTATACTATACTTGTGTTGACTTCTTCAGTTACAATGCCAGTAGCACAACTGGGTCTGGAGAGAAACACTGGGTGGTTTCCAAAGAGCTCTGTTCCACAACTGAAGCCACTTTACCATGCCTGTTTTTACCACAGAGAACCACAGGCCCTTCTGTGAGGTTCCTGCGCTTCCGTTGTGTGCCTCTCAGAAGATTTCAGGCCCTGCTCACCATAACACTACAGCCAACGCCGTTAAAGGATCAAAGATCACCTTCTGCTTAGCAAACAGCTAGACACCGTGCCTATCGGAAACATCTGGGAGTGGTTGATTGCAGCTGTCGACGTATGCCCACACCCCTGAAACAATCGGACCAGATGCAGAGATCATCTCACGTTAGGTGCAGATGTTTTTGTTCCTTTGAGCCATTTACCACAGGGAGATGTAGAGCGCTTTTTGAGGTCCTATTAAATTTAGACTGTTTGTGCTGCACCCAGATTGGGTTTGGTGCCTTGGGATATGCCACTGGCTTGTGGGTTGTCACCATTCAGCAAGCTGATTGAAAACAGGGCTGGATTCAAAATGGTCATGGAAACGAGTGCGAGCAGTGTTTCCTCTAAACGGGTGCAGCTCAAAGGTTGCGAAGTCCCGAAGACTAATACCAAAACATTACTATTTAAATTCACAAGGAGCAAACTAAATTCATACTTTATTCCCCCTCATTTCAATAGTTAATGTGTTTTTAAATGAGATACAGTATTTGTAAGCACAAACTGGGACTGGATGCCACCACTTGTGTTAGTCTACCTACGGAAACAGCCGAAGTGACTGAAAACAGGCCAATTAATCAACGTCTACAAAAGAGCTGCATGGGAACAAGAAGTCCAACAAATGTGATGTGTTGGTGCTTATTTTGGTTCAGATTTGTAGTTTACTGGTAAGTTATATTAGTACTAGACTAAAACTGGGAAAAAAGTAAAAAAAATATGTAAAGCCATGCACATTTGAACACCGAGCTCTGATTTCACGTAGCTCCACTGCCCTGCTTGATCTCTGATATTTATTCTCACTTAATCTTTATCTTTCATGTTTGGCAGCAGATTCACTTTTATATTTCCACCTAAACGTCTTATCCAAGATTCAGTACTTGACTGGTCACTTCACATTTGTTATTGACTCCAACCAGCAGCAGCAGTACGGTGGTGCAGTTGGTAGAGCTGTCGCCTCTCAGCAAGAAGATCTCTGGTTCGAATTCCGGCCGGTGGGACGACTTCTGTGTGGAGTTTGCATGTTCTTTCCATGCATGCATGGATTCCCGGGTACTCCGGTTTCCTCCCACAGGCCACAGACCAAAAACATGCATGTTAGACTGATTGGTAACTCTAAATTGTCTCTAGGTGTGAGTGAGAGAGTGGATGGTTGTTTGTCTAGTTTGTCTCTCTGTGTCTCTGTGATGGACTGGAGACCTGTCCAGGGTGTCCCTCGCCTCTCGCACAGTGATTGCTGGATATGGGCACCAGTGACCCCCGCAACCCGAAAAGAAAGAAGTGGATAAAATATAATGGATAGATGTATGGATGGACTCCAACCAGTCTGTTGCAGTTCAGTCATGTGACCAGAGCTGCCATGGCGTGTTCTGCAGTTTTGGCCTATAGTGCTTCATTTTCTTGGCGTGTGGACCCACAGTTCAGAACTGTGTCTCAATGTGTCTTGAAAACGACCGTTCTAAACTCTTTCAAACTCCACCATTTAATATTACTCAGGATAAACTTTTCTCATACGTTGCATTGAGCACGTTTTATTCGCTAATCACAACTTAGCCTAACTTTGCTGATGATATGGACACATTGACGCTGCAGAATTGTTATTTATTTTACATAATAAGAACTTATATTGAGGTGGTTGAAAAGTGCTGCTGATTATCCATGCTGCTGATCTCTTGCCTTTATGCTGCTATATTCTTACCTATCTGCTCACTGCAGACTCATGTTCAGGCTGCTGTTTAATACATCGCATTATTTTACATTATTAGTGTTTAGTGTATATATAACTTAGATTATTTTAACGTACCATCTAGCATTCGTTTAGCGTACATCATCTAAAATTCTTATTTACTGTTTCTTTATATACTTTATATTTTTGCTATTTTTAGGTGTAACAGGGATCTTGAGTACACAGTTTTGTTCCACCTCATGTACTACATGTGATTTAAATGACAAAAAAGGACCTTGAACTTGTCCATACACAACATGTACGCTACTTGTTTTATTGTTTGTTCAGCTTTTGCTGCAGCTCTCCTGTTTGTGGTGAATATTCAGAAGAGAAAAGCACAAAGTCATTTTCAAAAATGGGACATTTGTTTGAAGCGTATGCAATAAAACAATATAAAATGTTCAAGAGGAAAAAGGTTTTCTTTTTAATCATTCGACAAACAAAGCTGCTGCCGTTGGGGAAAATATGGATAATCTGTTAGCTTCGAGCTAGTTTTGATCAACTATCTACACTTTATTTATTTATTTATTTATTTTTTGAGAAAATGTTTGAATTTTTGTGCGATCACGAGTATAATTGGAAAATAAAATTGTCTTTGACATTCAATTCATTGTGCATCATCAAAACCTCTTCCAATGTGACAAATATACTTGTTTCTCTGAGGAGACCTGTCACAATGTGAGCATTTTTTTTTTACAAACAATTTAAAATGTAAAAACTAAATGATAATGTAACATGAGGACTTTTGTCCAGTCTTACACGTAACGACTTCACTTTGAAACCGTAAAGCCAACAGTGCGTGGACGTGAAGGCAGAGAGTGACTGAGCTGACATGCTGTGGATATGATGGTAAAACCAGACCTGAAAGGGTCTGGAGAGAGTCTTCCACTCCTGCAGACTCCCTACGGCGAATAGAAAAACACTTTGGTGGATATTACACCCTGTTATTCTTTCTCTCCCCTGTCTCTGCCTTTTCTCTCTTCCTCTCTGCACACCATTAAAGCTACATCTTTGGCCCAGGCTCAGCGAGCATGACATCGGAAACAAAGTTCAGTGAACTACCCTTGCTGTGACCCCCTCATACCCCATTCATACAAGCAACATGTTCTGTACATCAAAGGCAGGTCTGCTGTTTTACCTCTCTGTTTAACTCTGCTCCTCCTCAAGTCTCATCCTGCAGTTTAATCTTGATCATCTTTGTTTAAGAAACAAGCAAAGGCGACATTTAATTATCTTTTTGTGGCAGATTTAAAAGCTCCTTCAGTCTAATCTGCTTTTCTGACGCTTCACAAGTTTGCACTTCAGCCTGGTTTTCGTTTGAAGAGGCTTCATTTCTGCACCCAGAGGCCCTCAGATCGTACGAGGTAGTTAGCTGTCAAAAAAGAGCTGGATTCTGCCTTCATTATCTTTGACATTTTAGGGTCTACAAATGAACCAGGGAAATGTGTGAGCAGGCAGAGCGGCAACTTAATGGGGCTCTCTTGTACATCAGTTAGTAGATATGCCACAAAAGTGTGTCCAGAAAAATCTCTTGAGGCTTTTCTGCAAGTTCAGGATGATTTCATATTTTTAAGCATCATAATTGCAGAGAGCACAAACAATTGTCAATGAATTATGTCTTTTGGTTTTAATTAAATGACATTACTTGGAGAATGGGAGAAAAATACCACTAATAATGTCATCGTCAGGTTTTTGAAGTTGGCTTCTTGGTTCCCAGGAGGACGAAGAGACAGTTTCTCTCCACAATTCTTTTAGTTCATTAGAACTGTCCTCTAGTTTATGTCACTTATAGTCTCATCAGTGACTTGTCAAGGCTGTTTTTTTTTTTTTTCTGTCTTTGAATTTCTTTGGCTCTGATTGTTGAGTAGGAGTGAGTAAATAGGCATTGTATCAAAGTTCATGCTCAGTGATCCAGGTAGAAAACTCAACAAAGTTCAGTCAGCTCATCTGGATGATTTCTTTTTTATTTTGTTGAGCCGTTTCATCCTTCATCCAAAGGACTTCATCAGTCAGAGGAGCCACAACAAACTGAGTCCCGCAAGCAGCACACCCACAAAGTGGACCAAAGTTTGCTGGTGAGAAGATGGTTTTTGGTGCCCGACCTCTCCCCCGTCGACTCCTCTGAAGTGGTTCAAAACATCAAAGCGCATGCTCAATAATCCAGAAAATCCAACAAAGTTCGATCTGGTCATCTGGACCTGGATTATTGAGCATGAACTTTTGAGGTTTTGAACCACTTTAGCTATGGCTGCCTCAGAGGAGTCGACAGGGGAGAGGGCGGGCACCAGAAACCATCTTATCACCAGCAAACTGGTTGGTCCACTATGTGGGTATGCTGCTTGTGGGAGTCAGTTTGTTGTGGCTCCTCAGACGGATGAAGTCCTATGGATGAAGAACAAAACATCTCAACAACAACAAAAAAAGAAACCATCCAGATGAGCTGACTGAACTTTGCTGGATAAATAGTCATCTGATTTCAAAGTTAGAAAATCACAGATTTAGCCACAAAATACAGAAGCTGCAGCCTTCTTTCACACCGCTGTGATCAGGGAACTATTTAATTTGTTATGACAACCTTAACGTTTGATAATTATTTACTAGACTCCTGAACCGAAGAGATGAAGAGTAAAATAAGTCCCTTCGGTCCAGGAAGGTTTTCATTCCAAACCTCAATGCATCATCAAAGCTGAAAAACAGGACGTGGTTAAGTTATAAATATATGCTTTTAAAATGATTTCTGTCGCCATCAGAATTATTCTGCGTGCATGCTCATCTCATATTTCTAATGCACAACCTTGACTATGGGAGCAGTTGCTTTTTAAAAAGCTCTGCTGATTATAGCATTTGTGCAAACCAGACAGTAAAGCAGCTTTCGTCTTTAACATCTGCGCATGACTAACCATGAAACATGACATCCTCAAGTGGAATGGTCCCACGGCTCTTTCAGATTCCATCATACTCTGGTCCTCTTGCTGAGCGTGCCATGTAGTTTTTATTTTTATTTTTGTCTTAGCTATTTAGCCCGTTCCTAAAGCTTAAAGAAAATGTATTGTTTCCCAAGCTGGACTCGTTTCACACTGCTGACTGTCTTTAATGCTATAACAGTTTTTAATAAGGGACTTGCAGTCTTCAGAGGACAGATGTGCTCATTTAAACGTGTGTTCTAGGCCTTTTGATATTTATCACCTGCCTCCCAAGAGTGAAAGGTGTGCATAATGTTTTGGCTCTATAGTGTTTGTGCCCCTGTATATGTCTGTTGGCTAAAAATCTTACGACCCACTGGACGCATTTTATTCAAACTCACAGAAAGTAATGATAGGATGTACTGTACATCTATGACTAATTAACGTTTAGAGTTAATCCAATTCAAGACAATCGGCATGGTTCATCTGCATTAGCCAACACAAAAAAGGCTATAAATCCATCAGTTTTATAGATATTTAGCTCAGATTTGATGTGGTCATAGCTGGGAGTCATTCACTCACGTACTCTAAGAACGACGTCATAGAGCAACACATTTATTGTCAAGCTTTGACCAAAAAGGCTACAACTCATGGACTGATGGATGTGTCAGTACACTCAAAATTCACTTGCATGCACAACTAATCCCATTCTTTCCATTTTCAATTAATTTTATTGCAGCCAAATCCAGTTTCATTTATGCTTGTAAATGAGATGCCCGTCTAAGGAAGCGAACAGGTTGCATGAAAATCTTCACATTATTTCAAAGAGCCCGCCCGTCCTCAGCGTGCACGGCGCGGCGGCTGACAACGGTGAGCCGGATTCCGTTTGAACAGGAAGACATCATCAGCAGAAGCAGAGTCAGGAAGGGCGCCTAGTTGCTTCAACCAGCTGAGGGTGAGATGAGAGAACTGTGAACAAACACAAACGCACCAGGTCAGAAATTCCTGCTGTGCTGCAGACAAAAAGTCAATGACAGCGATGTGCATGTTCAGAAAGTTGTGGCTTCAGCCTCGTACAGCAGCACTGCTCAGTTACCTGAGTCAACTTGAAGTACGGGTTTATTAAAGCAACTTTTAAGACCATTCATGTGGAAGTTGTCTGCTTTCTCATGCCAGAAACTCTTCTCCCCAATAAAGGAGCTTGATGGTTTGGCCTCCCTTTCTACTTTTCAATAGAACCACAAACCTTTAATCTGAGAGTTTATACTCTGTTGAGAGTATATATGTAGAACTAAGAACTTCAAAAGAAGATGGAGCTGGGTCCATATGAGGTACACGAGGAGACACTTTGATTTTTTTTTTAGCCCGTGCAGAAAGGCCAAAACTAATATGCGAATGTTAAAAAAATATACTACTAAGAAAAAATAGGGCTCCCAATAAGTACAATACTGACACCATAAAGATGTTCCCAACTTTTTGACAGTAGTATTCTTTTGTATTTTCAAAGTTTATGTAAAATGATATAATCCCAAGGTTAATTTTGTTTCTTTTTCAGAAAGATGATTTTGGTATTTCCTCAGTTGCCCCATTTTTACAATCTACATCTCAATCTATATTTTAGGGAAGCCCTGCAGACTTATGGGCAATTCGTTTCTGCTCCTGAGTGAACATTTACAAAACTAGAACCAGATCTGAAGAGTAAAGAAATGAGAAACTTTTTTGTGTCTTGACGGACAGCATGACAATGAACGAAAATAAATAAATAAAAATAAAAATGTATTAATATTATATGCCATTATTAGGATGGCAGGATGCAGAATTAGGGGTAAAATGAAAACTACATGTTCATGTACTACGGTACATGTACAGCAGTGTATACAATGATTGACCTTTTCATATACAAATACTGTACTTCCCTAACTATACTACTGATATTACAATATGTTCAGCTGGGTTGAACATATGATATGCTAGAGAAACACAAATATGCACAATCAACAAAAATTAATATTTGGTTGAGGCTTTTAAATTAAAGTACTACCATGTTACAAAACAAAATCATACTGTATAATGAAAATGTGAGGCACCATGTCAGAGTATATCTGTCAGAGGTCTTTGACATGAACTTTTTGATAATGGTGCAAACTAGAGTTACACTCACACTTTTATGTTGGTTTCACCCACACAGCCTGCTTTAAAAAGGTTAACTTCAAACGTTTTGTTAATTTTCTATTAGCTAAAGCAACACTATGAACAACTTTTTAAAGAACATTAAACACTTTACTTTCAAAAATCATCATATTCAATGCCAATGGTCCCATCACAAACTCCGGCTCCTGTTTCGAGGTTTCTGATGGTTCTTAAATTTATGTTAGAGTAGTTTAACTTTTGAAATGTTGACATCATTGTATATTTATACGTATGTTTATGTCTTTTATTCATTTCTCTCGCAAATGAGCCATTTGTGTCTCAATGAGACCAACCTGCATAAAGGAAAAAAATAATAAAATTAAAAAAACAAAGTTAAATAAGATCCATTTTGATTCCACTGCTATAAATAAAGATAATGTACTGGTGATGTGTGCGGATCATTTATGTTTCCTGTGGAATGAACCTAAAGCTTCACATGTGCCAAGATAAATTATCCCAATGTTTCTGTTTCATCTTGTCATCCATGATGCTTTGACGATTTTAGCAAAGTTGAGCGAGGCTGCCATGGTGAAGAGAGACAAAGGCATTCGCACAGGTTGCTCTCATCTGACCCTGCCAGCAGTTGTTCACGTCATCGTCAAGGCTTTTTGGTGTGTTTAAAATGACGGAGCAGTCTGCAAATTCTAAACGTTCTCAAGCGACAGCGCTGTGAAATGCAGAGTAATGGGATTAGAGCTTGAGCTTGCTTCTCCCTTCAAAGAAACGTTTGCTTGAACAATTTAATTGTTTTGGGAATTCCAGAGCGTTTCTCTCAGTGCGCTGCATTCCTTTCCTCGGCAGCACAATGCATTCCTGGAGAATAAAAGTGATCTCCATCAGAATCGGTTAGACTCCCAACAATGTGTCAGGAATTCCTTCGAGCAGTAAAAGCAAACCGATGATGATGTGATGGATGGTGCATTGATGAGAGCAGGCAGTGTTGAAGCAGGCGTCTCTGTTACCTGCAGCTGATGGCAGCGGCCTTATGTCCCAACAGGGACAAAGACTGACTGCTGTTCACTGGACTTGATCCAAAGCAGGTCAGACTCTGAATGAGAAGCAACAAATAAAAAAGGAAGATTAGGATTATTACAATGTTTGAAACAGCTGATTTATATTTTCACCAAAAAATAAAGCTACTGCTAACGCTTCAGTTACAAGATGAATTATTTTTTAAATGTGGTACATTTTTTTTAACATATTTGGTTTAACTCCTTTCAGTAAAACGCTTGAAGGGGACGTTAAATATTATTTATCATCTTCGAATGTTTGCAGGAAAAAAAAAAAAAAGGGCAGAGCATTTTTTGAAGGAATGCACTAAGACCTGCTGCCCTCCCTGCCAGACTTTTAGACTAAAAAGATCATTTTATGTTGAGAAATGGTTCAATTATTGTTGTTTTGGTCTAACCTTACAAACAACACCATGCACACTCTCATATTGGTCTAACCCAGGGGTCTGCAACATGTGGCTCTGCAGCCACATGCGGCTCTTTGGTCCCTCTGTAGTGGCTCTTTCAAGCTTCGACCAAAACAAACACAAAATTGAAATTTATTGGTTGTTATACAAACATTCAATAGATGTAACTGTTTTCCTGTCATTTATTTTGCAAATGCTCACTTTACCTTTTTGCTTTATTTCTAAACTTAGTTACCGAATATTTTCCACAATAAAAAAATGTGTCTACATAATTCATAGCTCCTCTTTACAATAATCTGGTCATTTCATTTGTTTTAAATTGTAAAAATGTCAATAAACGTTAAAAATCATTAGCTATTTTTAGCTTTAAAATGTCACTCCTACTGGCCACAAAAGTTTTATTCAAAAAACCTAAAGTGGCCCATGGGCCACCAGTTGATAACCACAGTTGTAGCAGGTTGTTGCAGGTCTGGACACATTAAATTGAGTGAACAAAGACGTAAAAATGGCTCTTTTGATTGTAAAGGTTGCTGACCCCTGGTCTGACCTTACAAACAGCGCCATGCACAGTCTCACGCAAGACGTCATGCAAAGAGATTGTGCTGTTAACAACTCCCAGCTACAACATGATTGCAATAAAAATTGCGTAGTAATATTGACAGAACTATGGCTATCTTTGAGTTTTTATGGTGAGTTGGTTGTGGCAACTGTGGGAGTTTCAGTTTTCTCCTGCAGCAACACGCCACAAGATGATGCCAACATGTCACACCTGCAGACCATTCCCTTGATGAGCTGCAGGAGTATAAAAGGCAGTAGATGACTTCCCTTCGCCGCTGGTGCATTGTCTTCCAATCAGTACTTGTGCTCCAAGCCACTTTACCTTCCTCTGAGATAAAGACTACAGTATTATTGTTCTCACGTGTTCCTTGTGTGCCTGGACTTCCCTGGTTTAGCCTTGGCCTCCTTGTGACTTCTTCAGCTGCTCCTCATCTTCCACCACTTGCCCACCAGTATCAGACTTATCTAGGATCCTGTCCTCTGATTACTGGAAGCATCGGACCACCATTCCCACGATCATCCCTCAATCCATCTGGAAGAGAGAAATATCTTTAATCACCCGAAGAGTTAAATCCACCATATTGACTCTTCGCCTTACGCTCCAGTGTTCCAGTCAGTCTACATTTTTGTACTGGGTACACTGTGCTTAGAAACCAAAGTGCACCAGTTAGTACAACGTAATCGTCAATTTATTCTCATTTTTAAGCATATTGAACATTTCAAAATTTCTCTTATGCTTGTATTTAAATAAATGTAGAACAAACTTTGTACAACAGTTGGCTTTGTATTAAAAACATGTTATAGAATTTATAAAACAGTATCAAAGCAAAACATGTCCAAGTATTAAGTAGTAAGTACTGAAGTATTAATTATACAAAAAGCTGGTTGAAACAACTCAACATGTCTATAAAAATGTTCCAAATGTGTTGACAGTGACACATACCCAATAATATGTCATATCATTGGGCACTTTTATACTGGAATTCCCAAGCTTTTCTAGTGGGTATACTCCATATGTCCGCCTATCACATGGACCACTGGTTCCAATGCCTTCCCAGCCATGTTGCACATATTTATTATTCACTGTAAATAAAGCATTGTTAATTATTTTTGGTCTTAGAGTTTGTTCCTTTCAGTCTGGGTGCCTGATTGTTACAGCAGCCATTACTAGATGTGCATCCAAAGACTACCTCCTAAAAGTTTAATCAAATCCATCCGGTGAGTCATTCGTTATGTTGCTAACAGACAAAGAGTTGATTCGAAAAAACGAATGGAAAGCGTTTAATCAAATATTTTGTGTGATCTGTTAATGCTCAGCATGTGGTCGTGGATGACTCTCAACTACCACCACACCTAGTTTTCGGTCAATATCTGTAAAAGTAATGAGTTGTTACCATTTATATATATTTTTCTGAGCTCATTTTGCTGTGGCGACTATCGTACATCCATTAATACTTTCTACGAGCATCAAAACACTTCATTTAAGTCTTTGTGAGCTATTTTGATACCAAACAGACATGCACTCAAAAACACTATCATCCACTTTCACTTTTTGGCCAGCAGACAATAGCGAGCCTGTACTATTACTTGAACTGGACATAGTGATCATTTTGTTTACTGTTCCTCTGTAATAATTACTCTTTTTGCATTTTGATGTCAAAATAAACAAGTCTGACACTTCTTGTTATGGACGGCTTTGTTTAAACAGGTTTTATCTCAACAAAATGTAAAATTCCTCTGGAAAAATTATGAAAATGTAAAACTATTTACTGCAACTTATATTTAAAAAGAAATAATTGTCAACTAAAGCCTGTTTTGTATTTATGTAGTGACATAAATTCACAAATAAACTCTGCCCTTTGAGAATGAACTGTTGAGGAAGGATAAACTCACACTAAGTCTCACATTTGTATATAAAGATGAACCCAAAGGCTTGAAGACTTTGCTTATTTTTTTGGAAGCAATGTCTCTTCTTATTTGAAAACAGTTTAGAATCCATTATGGATACAAAAAATAATAAATATAGAAAAACCCACTGAAAGCAGAAAAAAAAAGAAATGCCCTGGAGCGTGAAGCGTCATGGCGCTGCAGGTTTGTCCCAGTGACACCAGAGAGATAACAGCATTTAAAAGCATCCATCCATCCATTATCTTCACACGCTGCTTCCTTTTTGGGTCGTGGGGGTCACTGGTGCCCATGTCCAGCAGTCGTGTGGGAGGACATGTCATAAGTCCATCACAGGCACACATAGAAACAAACAACCATTCACTAACAAGACAAATTTAATGTAAACACATTTAGATATACATGTATATTTTTTTCTTATCTTTGAACTCGCTTGTACCAGAATCATCTTTTCAACTCTGCATTGTGGTTAATGTGTTCATAATAAGGACCACTGGGCGAGTGAGTCTTAAATGTAAAGTTCAGGGCATCAAAACATTTTAGATATATTTTCCTCATCGTTCATTGTGGCAGTTTTAGGAGCAGTCATTTCAAACAACTATCTACAAAACCTATTTCACATCATGATTAACATTGATGATGAAGAGCTACACACTCAGAACTTTTCTTACCCAAATAAAAACCATCTGTGCGCTTAATATCCAATATCCTCTTGAAAGGATCATGCAATGTAAGCCTGCAGCGCAGGTCACTACTGTATGGTGTATGTGCACACACAGTGCACAAATATGCAGTGAACTGATCTCAGATTTCTAACTTGATTTATATAAAGTGTTTAAAATGCCCCATGAACCTGCTCCGTCTACATCCTTTAAAGGTAACGTTCACCAAACCAAAGCTTGTGTTTCCACAGGCAATCTGGGGAAATTGTCTGCAGGTGCTTCTGGTTAGTGTTGGGGTCTTTATTGGACCTCTTGTTCAAATCCAACCCCCAAAACATTAAAGTCAATCCTCGCCAATGAACAACGTCCCCAAAACATTTTGATTCAGATGGCAGTCCTGTTGATTACCGGTAGTAGTATACAGTAGTACTATGAAACCAGGTTCTCTTTTGACTTCTGGCATTAAAAAAAAATACCCCCAACATGAGTCATTCACTTGATAGAGTGGACCAGTCAAAACTAATGTGTGTTTTTGTAGTTTTAGTAATAATGTATTTTACTAAGACAATAGCATAACTAGACCCTGGAGCTGTTGGACTCATGAATCCCAGGAAGATCACTGTAACACCACTTTAATTGGAGATTTGACACTTCATCTGTGCTGCTGATTATCCATGCTGCTGATTTCTTACTCGTAAGCTGCTATATTCATGCCCACCTGCTCACAACAGACTCATGTTCAGGCTGCTGTTCAATACACCATATTGTATTATGTACTGTATATTGTTATCGTTTAGTGTATTGGGCCAACCAGTTTGATGGTGATAAGGATACAAGGATCTAATGTGAGTAAGGCCACTTATGGGACTGAGTTTGTTGTGGCTCCTTGGACTGATGAAGTTTTTTGGATGAAAGACGAAACATTTCAACACAAAGAAACTGTCCAGAGGATCTGACTTAACTTTGTTGGATCCTTGTACACTGTTTCTTTTTTATAATTATAGTTTTCTGTATTTACCGGCATAGTTTTTCTGCATAGATTTGTCAGTCCTGCGGCTTATACGTTTTTTTTCTCCTCATATTCATAACGCAATTTTTGACTGACACTTTAAATTTCTAGGAACTGCAACAGCGAGTCCTCCCTTGCATGCTCGCTTTACTCAGCTGGTGCAGGCGGAAGAACGCTGGAGAACTAGTGGCTCTGGCCGTGATAGATGGATGGCGCTGCGCTGACAGGCGAAATGAAGCTGTTTTGACTATTAAAGTGCATTTAATTAAGGAAAAGTTAAACTGAGACACACCTTTACTATAATGTCCATCAAACAAATAATTGTTTTTAAGTGTTAATCTTGTTAAATTACTAAGAACTACAACAACAGGTCCTCCCATGCATGCTTGCTTCACTCAGCTGGTGCATGCGGAAGGACGCTGGAGAGCTAGCAGCTCTGGCAATGATTAATGGATGGATGGATGGATGGATGGTGTCGTGCTGCCCAAGCGAAATGAAGCTATTTTGACAATTAAATAAACACATAATAAATGCAACAGGTCAGCAGTGACACATAATAAACACAACTTATACGCTGAAGTAAATTACATGGTTTTTCCCTCTTCATGATGCTTTTTTTGGCCGATGCGACTTATACATCGGAAAATACGGTATTGCTATTTTTGAGTGCAACTTGGGCCTTGAGTACACAATTTTGTTCCACGTCATGTGCCACATGTGATGAGAAAGACAATAAAGTCACACTCGACCTTGATTTGTGTCAAACAAATCAAAAGAAAAATTAAAAGAAATGTATGTATATATAATTGTTTTAAAGTAAGAAACACAAGTAGGCTACATGTAATCTTGTACAACTAAAACTATAACAAAATGCCATTCCACACTAAAAATCAACACGTTCTTCCTTTTTCACTCCTCCTTTAAAACTTTTCAAGTTTGTTCTTGTTAACAAGCTTCATCATTTATTTTTTTTATCATTATTTTTATTTATCTTGCAAATTTAGCTTCCCTCTGCCTTCTCCCTTGATTAAATTAAATCTGTTTATTTTTTTTCTCCCTTGCATTTTGAGTAAGGCTAAAGGAGCTAAGTTATGCGGTTTTCCTTCTAACTCATGTTTAAATGTCACTAAAATAGCTTCCACAGAGAAAGTACTGAGACCACAACCTTGTGATGTGGACAGCAGCAAACCTCAAAGTAGAATTGCAGATATATGCTTCATTGCCGCAACTTGATTTTTATTCATGACCCGCTATGAGTCACATTAGTCAAAAAAGAAAAAAAGTCAAAGCTAGCTCGAGAACTCAGCTAAATTGACTGGAATATACGTGACAGGACAACATCTAATCTGCTTTTTGCTGTTTGTGAAACGATAAACACATGCATCAGTTTGACATTTTAATTTCAGAACATCTTTTCATCTTTTATCATATATCACTCAGAGATGACTCTGTCAGGAGAACATATTGTCTGATCAGAACGTGGTGTTGACGATACTTCATCTAGTCAACAGGCACTGAATGTGGCTTTGTGTAAAACACATTTGCACTTAAAAAAATGTAAGTCTATAATAAAAAATAATCTTGATGTGGCATGGGTTTTATATTTAATAAACAATTAACGGTGGATCTCAGTTGTTACTTGAGCTGAAAATATGAAGCAGATGCACAAGACGGCATAAAGAAAATAACAACAACAATGAAGGTTTTTTATATTTTTTATTTCTATACCTCAGGTGACTTGACCATTTGCACTTTTCATCCTCTGCACACTAAATATTCTAATTCACAAATGTAGTTAAAGCTTTGTTGCCTGCATTGATAGGATGCACAGTGCAGCTATTGCAAGAAGCAATACTAATTATTTTCTGACACTAAACCAGGCTGCAGGATGTCTGGTCCTGTTGATTGGTGCTTGTAAGTTTGTGTGAGCTTCACAAGTCTTCTGTCGTAGTAATAATGAGAAGCTGCAACCTCTGGACATCTTTCCACCTGGTGACTGAACGAGTCACAGAACAGGGAGACTCGATTGGGCTGCCTGGAGCAAAAAATGCAAAAGGAAGACACTGACTGACAAGTGTTCATACTGCTTGCTCCTTTTTATCAGTGCAAACTGTGACAGCACCTGCAGCCACACAGTAAACCAAGGTTGTGGTAATAATTTTGATATATTTTCTAATAGTTTTTGTTACTTGATACTTCTTGTTCTTTTGGCTTTTCCCTCTTCAGAGGGACTCCATAGTGAGTCATCCTCCTCCATCTCACTCTGTCCTCACTCCAACTACCTCCATGTCCTCTCTAACTGCATCTATATATCTCCTCTCAATCTATCCAGTGGAGTCACCACCTGAGTTATGGCCAAACCCCACTGCAGCCTCTCCTCTAAAGGGTATAACAAACTAAATCCAACACTTGAATATTACCCAGAGTAATTTTAGTTTAGTTCAGCTTAGGCTGTGTTGAAGGTGATTCAACCAGCTTAGTTAACAACTTCCATCTGTGAGCCACACCGTGGCTCACCCCGTGGCTCACCCAACCTAGCATCCAGAGTTGGATCGTCAACAACAGGGAAACTCACATTAACAGTCATTCATCTTCATTGTACAACTGCACTTCTTACCAATCTGGTTATGTTTAGAATCCAGGACTTAGGACTCCAGGGTGTTGTCTTAATATTCACAGCTGAGAAAACTGTTTAAAACCTCCCAGTTTTGTTAGAGTTGAACTAAGCTTCTTAAATCCATGAACACAAAGTAGTGAAATGATTGTCCAGATTTTTACTTTTTATGCTTTGCTTTAATCAATGATTTGCAGGGGAACAGCATTAATACACAATCCAAATGATGATTACATCTGGTTATATAGGGAATGAGTAATTAAGAGTCTATATTTTGCTTGAGGGAGGTTCTTGTTAATTGAATTTGATGTCCAAAGGTTTGGAAGTCCAACTAATGCTGTGATTTTCTTGCTCCAATGAGCTAAGAAAGGTAATTAGGAGCTCTTAAAGCTCCTATGAGCTGATGAAGGAAAGCCTTCCTTTCATCAAAGTCAGGCAATGCCCAGGATCCCTTGTGTATGTTAGAACCCCAAAGGACTCCAAGACTCCCTGGTCAACTTATAAGAAATTCCTCCAAACTGTTGTTAAACCTACTCCACTGTTTGGCATTCACGAACAGAGGACCCGAAATGCTGATAAAATTAATCTGATTCTCTTGTTGGTTAGTTGAGCTATCGCTATTATTTTGCGTAAAATTTGTAAAAGAACGGTAGGGTTGGGCATCGTTTGAATTTGAGCGATTCCGGTTCCGATTCCGGTTCTTCGTTTCGATTCCGATTCTTTGCGATTCTCGAGTTCGATTCTTTTTGTAGACGGGGTTAAAAAGACATGTCAATTCAATTCAGTTCAGTTTATTTATACTGTATAGTGCCAAGTCACAACAGAAGTTG
>JARVGV010001299.1:32628909-32644953 GCA_031762435.1 Hypsolebias longignatus | reverse complement strand
AAAAACATAAAATGCTGCATAAAAAAGACAACGTAAGGTGTGATGACGTCACTGGGGGCGGCGCCGTAAGTCCGAAACGCCGTAAGTCGATGACGCCGTAAGTCGAGGACTACCTGTACAGTATATTTAAGAAAGCATCTACAACAGCTACAACCAGGGCTTAATTTGAGCCAGATCCTGCCAGAACAAGATCCAGGAACTCTCATTTTGACAGGGTGCTTTCCGGTAACGGTTTGCTTGGATCCGGTAACTCTCAGGCTTACTAATAATAAAGTTATAAACAAATATGACTGCCTTGAATGAATAAAACTTATACTGGATATGTAAACAGAAAATAATTACATAAACACTAATTTTAAACACAACAGCCTACAAGCGTATGATCTGCATCTTCAAGTAGCATTTCCGCCTCTACCCTTAAAAAAATCTCCACCCCTAAAGAGTGGTGGGGGTGAGTACCGAACTAACCAGGCTGTCGTACATGGGCAGGAGCACAGGCAGCTGCCATGAACAGATGGAGGATGCGCCTGGAGGTTTCACATGTGGAGTTGGACAGTGAATCCTATTTGTGTTCCGCCATCAGTTGGCTTACAAATTAAGCCCTGACTCCAACCAACTAATTTTAAATTCCCAAACTTTATTAAATAAATATACACAAAACAATAGGTTGTTAGACACCTACTGAAATATGTGTTCTCTGTACAACTAGATATCAAGATCACAAAAGTTAAGATTTTAATGGTCTTTTAGCTTGAGAAAACACTGGCATGTTATTTTTCTCCTTTGTTTGACCTTTGAAAAACAAAAAGGTTAATGTCTTGAGCAGCAGCCTCTCAAAGGGAGCGTTTGTCATTCCAGGTGGTCAGGGGTTAATGCCACATCAGCAGCGCTCTTAACACATCCACAAGAGTTTTTGTCATATTTGTCTTTTTAAATAGCTCAAAACCCTTCATGAGAATTATTCTTCATATTGTGCACGGGGAGTTTGTCAGCAGTGATTTACATGTGAACGTATATCATGTAGTTTCTTTCTTTTCCTATCTTTTGCCTGTCCGCTGTCTTTAACATATTGCTAGCTTTTTTCACTTTTTTTTTTTAGTAATTTATGTATTGTGATCATGCCTAATATCATTTAAAATATTGTTTATAATTGTTATATTGTCTTGACAAACATCCCAAAGGTGTGTACATAACATGGTCACATTCCATTTTGATGATTTGTGTTTGCAGTCACACAGCTCTACACTCAGAGGGCATTTTTTTGTGCAGGTATCCTTTTTTTCTCACCAGCTGGACATGTTATCATCATTGTAGCAAAGAGTTAGTTTTTAGTTTTTTAACCTGCACAAATTACAAAAAACTTACAAAAGTGTGGTGTTGCATGCTTGGTTGAAAACACACCCTGCGCTCCATTCAGTTCTTTTAATTTAGCCTTTCTCCCCCTTTAAATGCCTTATATCTTACCCCTGCTCTCGTTTAGGAATCCTTCTTCCCTTAAATGGTTGGATGCCTAATAACTTCCAGATGCAAGATCCAGATGAGAAACAGACACTTCAGTTTTAGAGGAAAGTCTAATGAAAGTTTTAAAAAAAGTGCAGACCACCTAACTTTCAGCGACTGAAGTTTGTGATAACTCTTAAATAACAAAGAGTGCCCATGTACATTAAAAGTACTGAGTGACTTTATATGTGTATGTATACATATGTGTGTGTGTTAGTGTGTATTTGCATGTAGTGTTATTGGGGATGTATGAAATGAATATGCCAATATCTTAAACTTGCAATAATGTCAAGGCAACTGGTGAAATTCCCACGAGAAACTATTTAATGATCAAATTTAAAGTTATTCTAATGTAGAATTTAAAAGTAGGTAATTAGCACATGAACTTGAAATCTTCCAAAGAAAAAGTCCAGAAATCATTAGCATTCTTCTTCTCCTTCTTTTTACTAATGCATTAGATCGAGGGTTGCACAAAAGTGCAAAACTACAAATGTATAAAATTTCCACATTTACAATTTAGTTCTAAACGTTTCTAAATCCCTGCCCACTATACAGTTTCTCTTCTGATCCTGTGCCAGATTTAACCTGCTGTTCTTAATCCAGTTCTGCCACATTTATGTCACTACACTCCTTATATAAGTTTGAAAAGCTGCACTTCGTTTATTCATGGTTAATTTACTTTTCAGCGCTCCTGCAGTATTTTATTGTGACGTAGAGTCATTTAATTTATTCTCTCATCTAGTTCCAAAAATACAGGCATAGTGCGAACTGGTGGAAATGTTGCTTTGTGCAACTCTGCTGAGGTCAGATAAAACTTACTTTGATTCGGCACCTAATGTCTGTCAAGATAAGGGCATTTATTGAGAAGTATTAGATGTTGTCATGTTTACCCTGCAGCACGTGTAACAGATTTTATTAGCGTTCATCTGGAGGTTCTGTTTGGTGAACTCATTATCATGACAGTTGGAAACCATTTTCACTGTAAACGACAGTTCTGGATGAAATGATCTGGCATTTGACAGAAAACATTTTATTTTTATTTCTCTAACAGTGCGATTAGGATAGTTATTAACTTTGACAGTTATATAGTCTTCCACTATGATACCCTATTTCACCCAAAGACACATCTGGATGGATGAAAAACTTATTAGCTCTGGAATAAACTGTTCCTGTTGAACTCATACACAGATGCAGGGAGACGTTTTGTGCATTTCTACCTGTTTGAATAAAACTATCTAGGTTTACTGTATTTTTAGTACTAGTGTCAGTATATTGTATTTTATAGCAACATTCATGCAAAGACAATTAATCTAATGTAAAACAGTTTTGTTTGATTAGTTTTATTATTTGACTTTTCATAGAAACTGCTTGGCAGAGATCACAATTAAAGATGTGCTCAAACTAATGATTTCACCAAAACACAAATCTTACTTCTGACCTACAAAGCCCTCAACAACCTAGCTCCATCTTATATTACAGTTCTTATTGTTCCATATTTTCCTAACAGATCACTTCGCTCTCAGACTGCAGGTTTCTTCACGGTTCCTAGAGTTTCCAAAAGCAGAATGGGAGGAAGATCTTTCAGTTATCAGGCTCCTCTCTTGTGGAACCAACTTCCAGTTTCTCTCCATAAGGCCGACACATGGTCCAGTTTTAAGACTGGGCTTAAGACTTTCCTTTTTGATAGATCCTATAGTTAGTGTTGGCTTGTTATGCTGCTATAGACTACTGGAGGACCAATAGTCCTCATTTCTTAAAATGAATTATTACAAATTAATAATTTTCATTTGATATTATTTAAATCTTAACATGTAATTCTCAACCTGCCATTGTGTATCTGTTCCTCTTCCGGTTCCTCTCAAACCCAACCGGTTGAAGCAGTTGGCCGCTTGTCCTGAGCCTGGTTCTGCTAAAGGTTTCTTCCTCATTAGGGAGTTTTTCCTTTCCACTGTTGCCTTTAAGCTTGGGCACTTTTTAGTGGGTATATTGAAATTATTGAGCTTTTTTAGTGAATGTGCTCCGTATAACAACGTATCACATAGACTACACCACTGAGATGAGAGTCTGTGATGAAGTTAAACTCAAAGCAGTCTGCTCCTCAGATAAATAACGTTATTAACTTGCTTTTCTATATATGAATGTTTCTGTTCAGTGCCCTGAGATGACTTCTGTTGTGACTTGGCGCCATATAAATAAACTGAATTGAATTGAAGAGTGGTGTGTAAGCACTGTGGGGTAATCAGTCCACTGAGCCCATGTTTGGCCCACTGCACTTTGTCTCGGGTCAACATTTACCCTCATTCAACACATGCAGATGATAAGGTGTCTCAGAGACAGTTGGTTATCTCGCAGCTCCATGGAATTCACTGTGGATATTTATGTTCCCCAGGAGTAAATCCTGACTTTATGATTGCTTCTGGCCGCCCCGTGAACTGTTGTTTTAGCAAGTTCTCTACATATTTGAACCCCTTCAAACACCCCTGCCCCAATTTAAAATAATACTATTAATAATAGTTAAAGTACACATTTCAAAATCTTTTTAGTTGCTGTTCCTTTAAAAGCACACTCCTGGACAGCACAGAGCAACAGACTGTTTCATTTCTGTGCCTTGGAGGTTCTCTGGCTTTGTGTACACACTTTATCCTTGATCACTATGGGACACAAAGCAACTCAGACGATACATGAACATATTTCTTCTTTAATCCTCCACGTCTTCTGATTTTTTTTTTATCGCAGCTCTCAAGTTTGCACAAAGCCAGCAGACATCACCGGGGAATTTTAATGTCACCGTTCCACAGACCTTACTAATGTCGTAAAGACTTTCGGGTTTTGTCTGATTAGTAACCACCAAAATCTTTCACATGTGTTTGGTCTGGATCCAGACAATACTGTGCGTGCGTCACATGTTTGGTATTTTGATATTTTTTGTCAACAGTGCATGGGTTTCTTCCTTCCACCGGTCCGGTGTGGTCTCCGGCTGAGTCTTTCGTGTGGTGGTTGACATGTAACAAACGTTTCTGACTCGCCTATCTCCTACTCTAGCAAGAAGTGAAAGAGGCCCCGAGGACGTATTTGCCTTGTTTTCCTCATCTCTGCTTTTGTCTGAAGTGATGCCAGGACAATGGAGAGAGAGAGGGAGAGAGAGTAGTAGTGTGCATGTCTTCACACCAGCTGAGACGGCTCAAAGCATCTCTCAGTCCAGATTTCTACAACTCGCCCACTCATTTGGTTTCTTTGAGCCTACGTTTTCCTCTTTGACTTTACTGTTTCCAATGACCTTTGTCATGTCATCATTCCATGACATGGTGCTTTTGATGATCTTCTACTATAGGAGTCCTGATCTGTGCAAATTGTGCCATCAAAGTTTATATGAATGAGCTAAAATCTCTTATCAGGGTGATGTGTTTTGTTGTATCACTTGTTAGCTACGACTCATAAATACAGCAGCTAAAATAACCTTTGTAGATGGAGTAAAGTTCTACTATTTTTATTAAACCTAACAATATTCCATTATCCCTGATTGTTTATCATAGTGTCCATTCTATTTAATCTCTCCAATAAACATGTGCCAGCTGCCTGCACAGCTCATATTAGTATCAAGTATGATGAAGGCAATCACAACCTTAAGAAATGCAAACGTCACCCGTTGTTTTATAAAAACAAACGTCTATGTGTCGGGGTTGCATTTTGTTTAATTTGGACAGATTTACATAACTAAAGCTGCACATATAAATGAGCTTGCGCTCTTTTCAAAGTGATTACAACAATATTTTCATTTTGATGTCATCACAGTACAGAATAATCTCAATCTTTTGCATTTTTTTTATTTATGTTTTATTTACTCCACATGCATTGAGACCAAAAAGGACTATCACTTATCTTCAGTGTTTGTGTCTCTGCTTACGCATCTAAGGTGCACTCATAGGACATGTGCATGCAGAGCTTGATTGATGTGTGAAATAATTTCCCATTTGGCAAACATTTACACGTACACACTGTCATTTGCAGCCTGTTTGAGTTGGCTATGGCACCTTCCTGATTGGCTGGTTTCAACGAGGACCGCTGGAGATGGATTTGTTTGACTGGGCACTCTGAAATATGGGGAGCATGATTAAAAACTGCCATGTGTTCATTTTAGCCTTAGTTGTCCTGAGTGTTTCTGACTTTTCTTCATTTATTTAGTAATTTTTCCATATTATAGCTGCAAAATAAAGGTGGTGCAAAGAGCAGTTAAAAAAAAAAAAAAAACTGGGTCATCTTGCCATACGTAATATTGAATATTGTGTTTGGAATATTGACAATTCCAAAACAACGCAAAAGGCACAGAAAATATTCACATGCAATTTGAATTGGCATGAAAAACAAACAATAAAACAAATATGTAAGAATAAAAACGACTAAAATGTTGTTACTGTTTCATACCTCATGGTGACAGCATTATATGAGCCAACCAAAAGCCTTAGGATCATTGTTCCATTTGGACAAAAAAACTAAATATGTGCACAGGTACATCCTCTGTTGGTTATCTTCACTTTATTGGACATTAGTCAAAACAATCTCCTGGAAAACTCCTACAATCTTATTTTAAAACTGTGAAGTGCTCGAGTTATTTTTGGATTCTCCTGCATGTTTTATGAAGAACTCGTTCAAACATTGTCTTTTCCCTGCTGATAAAACAGCTCCCATCATCCCTCACTCACAGTCATGAAGTGTGGGGAAAACAACTTCTGGCTGGTGCGGATGATTTAAGATTACGTCTGCTTTGAAACATTTTAATCCAAAGAAAATAAAGTTTGCGTAATACCCACATACTGCCATGGAAAACTCTTTTGGACATTGAATTAGTGGCTTTTTCAATCAAAACCCAAACAAGGGGTCAATGGTTATTTTATACCCTACAACTTGGCTACCGGTATGTTTAAAATATGTTTCTAGTCTTCAATATTTAACAACTTGCATTAAAAATGTGTATATAGGAACATTACCTTAAAATAATTTGTACATTTATTAAAGCAACATTGAATAAAACAATGACTATTAGGCAAATACTATCTGAAATGAGGTAATCAAGTGTACAGTACTGTCATCATGCTTTAGAGAAATAATGGATGGCTTTTACTTTTAATCTTTTTTTTTTTTTTTTATTGAAACAGTGAAATAGTCCAATAAGTGTTCAGTTCATCACTTTTAGGCATTGTGAGAACCTGCTTTACCCATTGAGACTAACACTTTTTCTGTTACTGAGTGTTTCTCAGCTTTTTCTAACACGTCTATTGCAGAACTGTCTAATGCCACAGGCCATGTTTTGTTATGTTGCCCTCATCTTGGGGTTTATGCTTAGTGGTTCTGGCTAATTGTTATGCTTGTTTATAATTTGCTTATGGCCTCTTGTGTCATTTCATATTTGTGAATGTAATCTTGATTTACAAGTCGTTTTTTCACTGCAGCAAGCTGACACTGATATGCTGCTATTAATCTACAAAAAAAAAAAAAAAAATGCAGAATCTAAATTATATTGCCTTAAGAGGTTTATTGATGTTTTGTGCAAATGCGATTATTTGGCTTATTTACATAGTTTATTTATGACACACATTACATTTACTTCAGGGAGAATATTGTCAGCTTTTCAAATCACACAAATTGAGCTTACTGAGAGAACTGGAGCTTCCTTCCTATGTCTGTTCTCAGTAGAAGCTCAGTATACTCATATTTCTATTCCTTTCTTTATTGGGTCAGTATTTTTCTTTGTTTGTTTTTTCTCCATTTTTCAAACCATAAATTGAAAGGAAAAGTGTGATTGGACGGAATGTGGGTGTACTTTGAAAAATACATTTGCTGTGTGGTTGTGGCTAAAACTGAAGCAAAAGGCTCAAATAGCTCACACTCCAAAAAAAAAAAAAAAAAGAAAGAAAAAAAAAAAAAGATGTTCCTGAAGTTCTTTTGAAAACATTTATGTACTTGTTGGCTTACGAAAAAACATTAGAAATTGGAAATTACTAAAAATGCTCCCTCTGCTTTCCATTGTGCTGACACATTCTGCAAATATGAATACTCTCTGTTTACCACACACACACAGATACCTCAAATAATAATAATAATAATACATTACATTCAGCTGCAGCTTCTACACCTTCAAAATGGAATAGCTTTCTTGCAGAGTTCCTAGTTTCCCTCTTTCCTGGTGTGGTTTATTATTCTTCTCCTCGACTTGCATCCCTGCCAGCTTTACAACTCTCTCCCTCCTACACACCACTCGCCCTCTGTTAGGAGTTACAGTCAAGAGTGTGGACCATGCTCTCTGCTGAGTCCCCCGTCTGCCATCTGCTCAGGAAAGACGGGGCTGAGTTACTGTAGCCAAACTCATCACCTCAAATGAATAATTTCCAACTACTCACAGTCATTCCAATACCATATTTAAAAAAGTCAGTGTTTGATGATAAGCATGGCTTGCCTTGCTTTTCTTGGCAGTGCTCCCGATAAATGTGCCGTCTAACGCAAAGGTGTCTCCCTGCTTCTGAGTGTTGAAGCACTGGAGCATTTCTTCCTTTTGGTGTTTTGTTCAAATAAATCCATGTATAAAGCATGGAAGTAATTGGAATTTTAATCAACGTGTGAGGTTTAACCCCTCTGTAGTGTGCAATTTAGAACCAACACTTGCTAACAATTACACCACCAGTGCCCAGGGGCTGATCTGATTGGTCTGTTTACTTTGTACTGTCCTGGGAGATCCTACAGCAATCAAGACGGCTCACTGGCTGATGGCATGTATGTTGCCTCTATAGTGCAACTGGTTTCATCTCTGTGGATGTGCATCAAACCAGACGACAGTTGTGACTTTTTGTTAGGACATGATACTCAGCACTGAATTGCACTGTGTGGGGATCCCACTGTTGTACAGTTGCTCCTGTCACTGTCACTTTCAGACAGACTCTATTCATGAATCAGGCAGTATTTCCTGTTGGCAGCTCCTCCAGAGTCTGTAGAAGTCAGTGAACGTCCTGCCAATGCTTCTCTTTCCCCCCGAGTTTGTTTCTGCCAAAGGGCCAGTTTGGCTCAAATAAACAACAAAGAGTGCGTCCAAAGATGCTTTTAAAGGCACCTAGTATTGTGTTCTTGTTTCATTTTGTTTATGTGCCATTGTTTTTTTCATCCACCCACTAGAATAAACATTTAATTTGTAGCAGCTTCAGAGTAATGTTATTAAATTTAGAAAGGTTTAAGTGTATCCTGCTCTTGAAATTGAGTGTTTAACCAGCAGCGTGTCTTTGTTGTTCTAGGTGACTGCGACAGATGCTGATGGCGGCTCCTTTGGCTCCATCACCTACTCTCTTGGCTCTGGTAGTAACAGCGCTGTTCCCTCTCAGTTTATTATTGGCAAGGAGACTGGCCAGATCTGCACTACTGCTGTACTAGACAGGGATCAAGGGCTGGACAGTTTCGACTTTACTGTTACTGCAGTTGACGGGGTAAGCCACCTCCTTTTAAAATCATGCTTAATATGAATCCACTGAGCCACAGTGTAATCTCATAAACACAGCTGCCATGCTTATGCTGACGAGAGCGTAAAGACAAACTCAACTGTGTAAAAGATGTTCTGAATTCATAAGGCAGATAAAACAAAAGTTTGGATAGCGCTCCACGTTCGGTGGACTTCCTCAACAAATCCCGTTCACCAACTGCCAAAGAATACTTAAAGAATAAAGTATGAAAAAGAAAAGACATTATTTTTGTGAATGTTAAAGCAATCAGATGGAGAAATACCTCAACTGTCAGGCAGTAATAGTTTTACGACCCGGGCTGTGGCCTCCCTCATTTTTGCCACCTGGTCCAAATAAAAAGCCCTCACTGTATTCCCTTCAAATGAAAAGCCCATGAAATAGACTTGGGTTGCTGCGGGCCCAGTCACCCTACATGGGTCATGACATATTGCTCTTACCCAGGAGAAACTATCAATCTGTGTCAGTGCTCAAATCTGTTGGAACTATATATTTAGAGGCTGCACCATACAGTAAAACTTTAACTGGGTTTACTGCTTCTTTAATTTATTTTTTACTTTCACTATGAATAATGTAGTATATATATAGGTATGCTAAAATGTGATCTAAATCCTGTTTTCGGGTGTGCCGACCTGCTCATGATTCATCTTCATAAAGGTATAACTAGCTTTTTGTTACTGTTGCAGGGTGGACTGAGCTCGGTAGCCTACGTGAAGGTAGATCTGGTCGACATTAACGACAACAGACCCACTTTCTACCCACTCAGCTACGCCGTTAGTCTGAGCACACAGAGTGCCCCTGGTACATCTGTTGTCAGAGTGATGGCCTACGACCCAGACTCAGGCGAGAATGGGAAAATTACTTACAAAACAGTACCTGGAGGAGCATCACCATACTTTACTCTCAACAGAGACACAGGTTACCACAATTATATGACCTCTAACTCTAGTTATCTGCTGCATTTATTTTAATATTAATTGTTTACCTATTTGTAGGTGTCATCTCTCTGTCTCGGTCTGCCTATGGGAAGGCCAACTCTGTCATCACTATGATCGTCACTGCTCAAGATGGTGGTGGTCTGTTTGCCTTAGACAATGCTAAGGTTAACATCAGTGTGGTGGCAGGGCTGGTGGCACCACCTGTATTTGAACAGACTCAGTACTACTTTACGATATCGGAAGACACCCTGCGGGGGACGGTTGTAGGCATCGTCCAAGCCAGCAGTAAAACAGGTGAGCACAAGAGAAACATACTGTACTTGAAGTTCACTTACTGGATGATGATTCATTTTTCTTAATTTAGCAATCAACATTTTTCATGAAAATCATTTGCTCTAATCCCTGAGCTTCTTTTTGTTCCAGGCATCTCCAAAGGTATCTCCTACACTATCAGTTCTGGGGACCCTGCAAGCTACTTTACAGTAGATCCTGACACCGGAGCCATAAGAACTAGTCTGCCCTTGGATCATGAAACCCAGTCTGCTGTTGACTTGGAGGTGCAGGCCCACAGTGGCAACCCTCCAGCATTTGGCCAGACTCGTGTCCACATCACCATTGCAGACATCAATGACAACCAGCCTGTTTTTCTGCCCTCATCCTCCGAGTCCCTTCTCCTGCCAGAAACTACAGAAATGGGTACAGTGGTGTATCGAATCCAAGCTGAGGACAAAGACTCAGGAGTCAATGGACATCTCACCTTTGATCTTTCCTCTCCAAGTGGAATCCAGAGGATCTTCAGTTTAGATCGCAGCACTGGAGAAATCAGATTGGTGGGGAACCTTTGCTATGAAACTAACCCCCGTTATGATCTCCTGGTGACTGCCAAGGATAATGGAGTACCCCAGCTTAGTGCCACCTTTATGCTTGTGGTTCATGTTCAGGCAGAGAATGAACAAGGACCTGTGTTTGATACTCTTACATACCGCGTGGAATTAAAAGAAGGAATGCCAATAAACACACGCTTCCTACAAGTAAGAGCTTTGAACAGAGATATCCCAGGCTCAGGTCACATGACTTCTTTGATGTATCACCTCCGTCCTGATGGCGATGCTGCTGGGTTTGGCATTTCTGCAGAGAGTGGCTGGCTGTTTGTGAAGAGTGCTCTTGATAGGGAACTGAAGGACATGTATATTCTGACTGTACTGGCCAGTGTAGGTCATGGACAGTTAAAAAAGACTGGCAGCGCTACAGTGCGGATATCAGTGACTGATGAGAATGACAACTCCCCTCGGCTCACACAAGAGAAGGTTTTTATGGCTGTGAGAGAAAATATGCCTGCGGGAACAGGTTTTGGACATGTGTTAGCCACAGACAGAGATGCTGGCTCCAATGGACGTCTTAACTACCGCTTCCTGAATCCTGACCGCAACTTCCAGATAAACACCCACACAGGTAGATGAAAATCTTGTGGTCTGATTTGATTGATTAGTGTTTAAACAACACAGAAGATTACTCAGGTATACTTAAAATGACACAAGGCTCTTTGTATTCCTGCAAATCAATGCGCACAAACATATATTTCAGACGTTTTGAGCAAGCAATCAAAACTGAAAAGAACAGAAAATGAAAACCTATGACTCGATGTAATGTGAAATGTGAAGGATCAGTATTAATGACATTTTTATGTTGCATAAAATTTTAAATTTCCTTCTTGAAAATCTTTGATCAGACAGAGAGTGAGTCATCTTTTTAAAGATGAGAACAAAGTTGCCGCCACACCGCCTGTCATAAATAAGGCACATAACAGTGACAGCAGCCCTACGCCTCTTGCTGGTCTTTAATTGGCCTGCTGAGCCTGGTAGTCTGTGGGAAGAGACTCATGCTCTGATTTGTGATCAGCTTCTGGCTGAGCTGTAAGTGCGTACAGCATCTGCCAATCTTTTAGAATCCCCTTATTTACGAGTGTGAGTGTGTTTGTGGGTGAATGAAAAAATCCACACACTGTGCGTGTTTGTTACTTCTGAGTGTCATTGATCAAATCCTGGTGTCTGCTAAGCCTCTCATCATTATTCCAGTGGACTAGTGTTCCCGTTTGAGCTCCCCCTCATCCATCCTCTTTACTCTGCAGGTGAAATCAGTACAAGGATGACTCTTGACAGAGAGCAGCAGTCAAGTTACCAGCTGGTGGTGGTGGTACAAGACGGAGGTTCACCCCCTTGTTCTGCGACGGGTACCGTCTTCATTACTGTCCTTGATGACAACGACAATGACCCTGCTTTTATCCACAGTCAGTCGAGCAGAGGCATCATAATGCAGGTGATGTCACGAGAAACAAACGACGAGCAAAAGCTGAACATTTTCATGTCTATAATAACTGAGGGTAGGAATCTTTAGGCATCTCACAGTTTGATTTGATTATCATCCAGAGTCTTGTGATGTAATTAAAATACAATTCATCATGCATCTTGATTATCCGCAACTGTCAGGTTTGTGAATTAACACCTGGAGGCAGCTGGAAAGCTTAAACAACTATGACGTATTTTACATAAACAGATTTGTATATTTTTTATATCTAACAGAGCACACAATAATATATTAAAAAACTACTTATCACAGGCTGCTTATCAACAACTGTATAGATGCTAACTTAATACAAAAAAAAAAAAAAACAGTGAGAAACTAATGCACACACCATAGTATGATTTAAATGCAACAACTATGGTAGCATAGATTAACATAAACAAAATCAATATTTGACGTTTAAAAATTGATTCAGAATCATCCATATCCATGATGTGATGCATTTAAAATATATTAACACCCACCCCTAACAATAATGTGTGTTTTTTAATCGATAGGTGACTGAAGGTCAGGCTGCTGGGGCTGTGCTGGGCACACTGCTAGCAAAAGATCCTGATGAGGGGGAGAATGGCACCTTATTCTACTCTTTGTCAGGTAAATAAACAATAAGTTAGGCAACAATGAGTTAAAAGAGATTAATGAATACTTATTTGTTTCTGTACAGTACAACAAAGCACATTATTACATTGATTTGTTACAGTTTTTGTCCATTAGTTTTACAGTTTTGAGCTTGCGTATTTAGCCCTTTTATAAATGTCATCTCAAGTTAAATTTTGAACTTTGTGTCTCCCCAAGGTCTCAGAGCTGAGCGTTTCTCTTTAAATGCAATCACCGGTGAGCTGCGTTCATCATCCCCTCTTATTCACTCAGAACGAGCTGAATACTCTCTGACAGTGACAGCCACTGACAGAGGACTGCCCCCTCGCAGTGCCTCCTGTGCTCTCACCATTCAGGTCAGGCTTCGACTGGAGCGCAGCCAGTTCAAACACTCTCACTACACACCTATTTAATATCAAAGAATAGACTTAGGGCTGAGAGAATCCATGTCTTAGGGCCCCTCAGACTAGCTGCCGACATATCAGCCTCACTTCTGACAAGGTCGCGTCCCGCCCTCCTCCCTTTTCTCCTCTTGTGAATTTTCAAAAAGGAAATTTCTATCTGAAATGGAAAAAGTGGGTTTAAATTAAATACTCCCAGCTGGTTTATGATGAGGACCAGCTGTAGAACACACTGATCAAGGTCATACTCAATGACTTCAACACTTTTTTCATACAGTAGCCTTTTTGCAAAGAGTAGCAGGGCTTTTTCTACACTCAGCATAAAACACAGTGTTGGCGACAACTAAAGTTAATATTTAATATAAAACAGAAATTAAAACAATGAAAGAGACTGGGAAGGAACTACAATTTATAGATTCCTAGAAAGTAGAATTAGTATGTGAACAGCTCTTTCAAACATCAGTTCCATTTATCTTCCTTTCCAATAACATCAAAAATTGAAAATCATAATTAATAGTTAATTGGATTAAACGGTACACTGTTGTTCTTGTCTGCTGACATATTTACATATTTTCCCTTTAATCATCTGTTGGATGTTTTTTTGGGACTGTTTTAGAATGTGGAGCAATTTAACAGGTTGCCAACAACCATAACAATATTAATTAAAATATTTATTGAAAATTTGACAACATAATGTAGGGATGCTGCTGTTTTTATTAAACATAACATCATTCTTTTTATATAGTATTTTTATACAGTGTAGTCGTCTTTGAAGATATTACAAACAGTCCATAAAAAATAAGGCTCAGAAATGTATGTTCCAGTGTTAAACACAAAATCTTTAACTGTTTATTTTTTAAACGACTCAACTTTTGTATATTTTTTCCTAGTAGCAATGAATATTAAGATACGGATTATTAGGAGCAGCCTTGCTGTCTATTTAAACCTCTTGTGACTGTTGTAATTTCCTATTAGTGAACACATAAAGCATGATTAAATGGATAAAAAGTAAATTCTGCTGTTTGTCTAAAATTTATAAAATTATTTCAGTCAAGATTGGAAATTGAATACAATGATTCCAGATGTTAAAATAAAGCATGAAAACACCACCTGCTTTTCTGCTCATCCCACTGATACACATGTTGTGGTTTTCTTTCTTTCAGGTTATCCGACTTAACAGAGTTACCACAAAGATCAATTCACACTCCATGTTTTTTAACTCTGTGGAGGAGACAACTCCTGGCTCGATCATTGGTTCTGTACGCCTCCATGACCAAGGAACATTAGAAGAAGGCAAGGTCACCTACATAGTAGTTGGGGGTACAGATAAGGAAGGAACCTTTGTTGTGGACCGTCTGACTGGTGACGTGTACTTGGCTGGACCTCTAGACTATGAGCAGAACACACAGTACAACCTGAAAATTGAGGTGGATGACTTCTCTCAGTTCCCTCCTAGCAGCACGCTTGTCAACTTGGACATTGCTGTAGAAGACAGCAATGACCACTCTCCTGAGTTTGCTGAGGATCCTATAACCATTGTCATATCTGAAAACATGGAGACCAGCTCCTCTGTCTATACTTTCCAGGCAATGGATAAAGATGGTAGTGGGCCCAACAGTGAGCTGGTGTACTCCGTTCTCCACCAGTGGCCAGACACCCCAGGGCTATTAACTCTTGACCCCATCACTGGTGTTCTCTCTTTGGGTCGCAAGTTGGACCATGAGGTCACATCCTCACTGATCCTTGTTGTTAAGGCAACAGATTCAGCCCTCAATGCGAGCCAGAGGCGCTGGGGTTCTGTCACAGCAAGGATGTATATCACCGATGAGAACGACAACCTACCAGTGTTCATTTCGCCAACAGCTGTCAGTGTCATGGAAGACCAGCCGGTGGGCTTTGTGGTGCTTTTTGTCATGGCTAAAGATGCAGACGAAGGGGAGAATGGTCGAGTGACCTACAGAATCCAATCCGGCAACACTGGAGGAACATTCAGTCTCAATCCTAACACTGGTAAGTCAGACCCATTCCTTTACGGCATATTTTCAAGTAGTGGCACGCACATGAGTTCATGCCAAGTTCATGTGCACACCACTGCTCGAGCTCAAAATACAATTATGCCACAAAGGAAGTCATTTTTCTTCTTTGGTGTTTTACGGCAGATAGCATAGACTCTGTTTGCATTAGCACCTCCTCAAGACTGAACCCCATGCCTATATTTCCATATAGGAAATTTCACTGGCGTGAAACATTGGTCAATCTGCGTTCAGTTACTCCATGGCTTTCTCAAGGACCCGGATGTGTGACACAAAAAACAAAATTTAGGATCTGAAATTGAATTATAGGACTGAAACTGAAAGTAGTCAAACTGAATTTTCAGTACAACGCAACACAGTTTCAAATGAGATGAGTTCAGTTTCAAACCATTAAATTCAGTTTCAGTTTAGTGAAAACAATTTTCAATCCAGTGGATTTAATTTCATATTATGCAAATACAGATTCAGTCCGAGCAAGTCAAATTCAGTTTCTGATGGCACAAGGTTCTGCCCATAGTTTTAGGTCTTTGGGAGAAAACGGGAATACAGTACCTGAAGAAAGCTCCTGTTTACACCTGGAGAACATGCACAAACTGAGGATGGGAGGTGCACCTGCTCTAATCACTACCACCCAGTTTATTAGCCATCCATCCATCCATCCATCCATCCATCCATCCATCCATCCATCCATCCATCCATCCATCCATCCATCCATCCA
>JARVGV010001299.1:32607733-32618471 GCA_031762435.1 Hypsolebias longignatus | reverse complement strand
GTAGCCAGGTCTCTCTTGTAAATGAGTCCTCGAGGCTCAATGAGATTAACCTGCCTAAATAAAGTTTGAATGAAAAATTAAAAACCTTAAGTATCAAAGACAATAAAAATGATGTTTATTTTCACAGGAACTCTCTTCATCAAGCAAAAACCTGAACTGACGTTTGAGCACTCCTCCATCCTTGTGGTGATTGAGGCACGGGACCAGGGTACTCCATCTCTATCATCCATTGCCACCGTGCAGGTCCATGTTTCTGATGTCAATGACAATGCTCCCATCTTCTACCAGTCAGAGTACAGAGCCACTGTATCTGAAGATGGGCTTCCTGGATCAACTGTTCTCACTTTAGAAGCAGTAGATGGAGACCTGTTCCGGGAAAACTGTGGTTATGATTTTGCCATTGCTAATGGCAACTCTGGTAATGCCTTCCAGATTGAGAGCAGTGTGCGCTTCTTAGAGGGCCGGGGCTTCCAGACAATTGGTAGCCTGATCTTGGCTGAAAAGTTGGACTTTGAAGCAGTGCCAAGTTACAACCTGACTGTTGTGGTAACAGATCGTGGAGTCCCTCAGCATAGCTCCAGCGTACCTATCCTTATCAGTGTTACTGATGCTAATGACAACCCTCCAGCATTCAGTCGAATGGATTACAGTATTGTTCTGAGTGAAAGTACCACATTAGGAAGCGAGATTTTGCATTTATCTGCCACAGATCCAGATTCTGCCCCCAATGGAGAGGTGCAGTACTCAATAAGCTCTGGAGATGAAACACACTTGTTCAAGGTGGACCATTGGACTGGAGTCCTGAGACTGCAGAAACCTCTAGACAGCAAAACAAAGCAATCCCAAATGATTGTTATCCAGGCTACGGATGGTCATGGGCATTATGCTTTAGCTCCAGTTACTATTGAGGTGAAAGACATAAATGATAACAAGCCCTTCTTCCCTCTGAAGCTAGTGACTGCAAGCATCAGGGAAAACCAGCCCCAGAATGCTTTAGTTACCGTGCTGCACGCGATCGATCATGACAAAGGTCTTTTTGGACATCTAAAGTACTACATGCTAGATCGCTCCAAAGCAGAAAAAGAGGGTTTTCTCATTAACCAAACATCAGGCGAAGTACGAACTTGCTCGACGTTTGACTTTGAGAAAATAAACTTGTTTCATTTTGTGGCTGTTGCCATGGACGCTGGCAATTATTCAGCGTCTGTAACGGTGCAGGTTTATGTCACAGGGGAAGATGAGTATGATCCTGTTTTCATCTCTGACGAGTTCTCATTTGAAGTGCCTGAAGGAGCGAAGAAAGGTCAGATCATTGGCACCGTACAGGCCAGAGATGAAGACGGAGGCGTGGACGGCGTTGTCCTTTACTCATTACCAGATCACTCGCCTTACTTTGAGGTCAACAAATCAACTGGAGCAATTTTTTTAAAGATGGACAGCAACAGTAGACACGCGAGTCGCTCTAAAAGAGAGGTGCGCCTAATTACGTTGGACGTGACTGCTCACAGCCCTCTGGAGACTTCTCGAACTGCAGTGGCCAAAGTTATAATAGATGTGAGCCATACAGCTTTTGGCCTCAGCACAGAAATAAACATGTTGCTTGTCTGTGTCATTGCAGTTTCTCTTGGCATTATACTCATGCTCACGGTAATTGCTGTGGTGCTATTTATTGTTAAGTTAAGGAATGAGAAGCGTGAGCAAAACAATCATAAGCGAAAAACTATTTCAGGCACCTTGCTGCACAAGCTTGAGGAAACAAAATTTGCAGCGAATGAAATTATTTACCATCAGGCTCTTCCTGGATATGTCTCGGATCAGAGTGGCAGCACTGGGGGTCCGTACGCTCGTGGTGGGTCCTTGGATCCATCCCACTCCAGTGGTCGTGGCTCTGCAGAAGCAGAGGCTGCGGAGGATGATGAAATACGAATGATTAATGAATACCCTCGAGTGTCAAGTATCTCTTCTTCCATCCAAGAGCGCATCTCTGCCAGAGGGCCGGACTCTGGGATCCAACAAGATGCAGATCAGCTCTCAGATGTGTCTGGTGAGCCTTCCTTAGACTGGTTCAAAGGGAAGAAACTGGGCAGTGTCAATGGGACTTTAATAGCTGGCCAGGTGCCAGTCTACAGGGATGAGCGGGGTGTGTACGTGGGTGTGGGGCGGGGACTCAGCGTCTCTCAGCCTAAAGACTATACTTTCCCTGAGGATGGAAAACCTCCTGTGGACGGCTCCCTTACTGCCATTGTGGCCAGTGATGAGGAGCTGAGGGGCAGCTATAACTGGGATTACCTTCTGAACTGGTGTCCCCAGTTTCAACCCTTAGCTAATGTTTTTACTGAAATAGCACGTTTAAAAGATGAAACTGCTCCACCTCATCCTCGTAGGTCATTTCATCACAAAGCAAAAGCAGAGTCAAGAATTGATCCGCCGCCTCTAATAACCTCTGTAGCCCACCCAGGGGCAAAAACTGTACCTCCAAAGCCTGCCATATCCAGAACTTTCCCCCTTCTAGCCTCTTTCCGACGATCACCCATCAGTACTGAGGGATCCATCTCTTCAGTGGCAATGTCTCCAAATTTCTCCCCCTCTCTTTCACCGCTGGCAGCACGTTCACCTGCAATCACGCCCTTCAGTGTTTCACAGGGCCCCTGTGCCTCCTTGATTAGCACAACTGAACACAACTTTGAACACACTGAGGAGGCAGATTTGAGGATTTAAACTCTGGGGGGTGGAGAAAAACTGATTCACTGCTGTCCAAAATGTCTTCTGTATGGCTGCAACTTGAAAGTAAGAATGCTGACTTTTTGTCTGTTTTGTTCGCCAAGAGGCCTTGTGCCCAGTGTTCGTCTATGACCAAATAGCTGAAACTGTGGCGTGACATAAAAAAAACAACAACCTACATTAACTCTAGGCCAAAAAAGGACTTTGCCTTTCTGTGTGTTTGTATGTGTGACAGCAACTTCTTCTGTTGTTTTTTAGTGTTAATTTGCACATTCAAAATGAGATTCCTTCATAATGTCAATATTTTGTACAAAGTCATTGTTTATATTTTTATACTGCTTTATGGTATTGGGGAAAAAAAAATGTTGCATTCATGTGTCAGAAGGTTACAAAAACCTTAGAATATATTTCTATATTTGTATATTTGCAGCTTGTGTTTATACTGTATGATTTCCATTTTATGTCATCTCAACCTGGAGACTTTGACGTTTTTACAGACGTACGGATTTGGATTTTTGTATGAGATAATTGTAAATATTTAAAGAGGAGGAGGTAACAAATGAAGCGTCACTCAGAATAGAGAGTTGGGTTGCTATATTTTCTTGAAGCCCAGTGTTTGATGTCACATCAAAAAGTAATAATGAATGTGAAATGCAGAAACTTTGGAACTTTGCAAAGGAAAACAGACTTTGACATCCGCTGATGCTATCCACGAGGTTCACTGGTTTTAAATTCCCACGGCAAGCCTTACTATATTTTTTTTCATGGTGGAGAACATTGAGCTTTGTGGAAAAATGTAAAGTTGTCTGCTCTGTCACCTTAATCAGACAATGTAAGCAAGTATATGTTTTTTCATCTGACGTTGCTTAGTAACTTAAAAAAAAAAAACATAAGCTGTAAAAGTTTTAACTAGGTTTTTGGTTTTCACCAGGTTTCTCTGACTTCTGTTTGTGTATGTGCGTGCGTGTGTATCTGTGTATGTGTATGCGCGACTGTATGTGTGTACTTCTGCTAAAAAACTTCAATCAAGTCAGTTTTGGAGCACATTTTTTTCATTCAGTATGTGTATGGACAAATACTTGTTATATCTAGTATAGAAAGGTAAATATTTTTGACTGTTCAAAAGCCACTAGTAAATGTTTCAGATACTGTAATACTTGTACACAGATGCCTACACAGTTAAATGTAAATGACCAGAAATGTGTTTTTGGCAGCCTCTGCAGACTAAAATAATGTGCCAGATAACTGGTTAGAACTCTTATTACCCAGTTTTAGACTTTATTATGTTTTTTTTTCCTTTTCAGATAAACACTGCCTATTTAAATGAATGAAGGAACATTGCTTTTGTATATTTTTTATTTAACTGTTGCTGAGAAGTAACCAGCTAGTCTACTTTGTACTTGCCTTCTCATGTTTGTCAGTACTGAAGAGAAATAATAAAATAAATTGCCACAGATGGTTGTACAAATCAATGTGGGCGTATCCAAAAAATGTTTTGAGGAAAAGGTGCCTAATTAAATTTCTTCACATGCTATTTTTGTCTCTGTTACATATCTTTAATTCATCATTTTGTACTTTGTAGAATATAAACTTCATAAAGTCATATAGTTAGGATGTGAAGGGATTCACAGATGAAGTATTTGAGTTTATGAAGAAACTTCTTATTTGCAGAACCTGCAGCAGGTGTCCAACCCTGTGAGTCTTATGAACACCGCTGCTTTGTTGATTTAGTACTTCCATGAGAAAGTGCTTTTTCATGCTTGTCAAAAGTCTAAAATCTGTTGCCAATATAAATGAAAATGAAATGTTGCCAATATTTAAAAAGCAAAAGCATGAACAAGAAATGCGAGCCCTGAACTGCTCGCAGAGGTTGATGCATTGCCCCATCTTTTAACTCCCAAGGTGAAGAAAACAAGAGCATAGAAGACGTATATTTTGATTATTATCACAAATGTTTAGATCTGTATTTTAAATAATTCTGAGTTCAACCCACTTAAAACAAAAAAAAAAAATGTGTTGCAGCTTTCAGTCTTGGAGGACGCCTCAGTTTTGAATAGATATTTTCCACACGAGGTATTTAAACATACATGTTTTAAAATGAATGTATGCAAATGTTTGTAAATCATGTTTTTTGTGTTCACACTTGTATTTTATCAGTCTTGTGTTGTAGGAACTGTAGCACGTCCCTGCCATTCATTGAAAACAGAGCCGTTGGGTTATTTTGTGCCAAGTGCCGCCTCTTACTGGTTATTGACCTCAGACATAAACCTGGTGTTCTGAGTAATTACACCAGCACACCGAGGTAAACCAGGCTGTCTGTTTTTCCTTTCTCTTTTTTCCTCAGGTTGATGATACAGTCAAAGAGTGTCATAGCAGGCTTGAGTAATGAGACGAATTCTGCGACCCAAAGCTTGGATCAGAGGCCAGTATGTACACAACAGAACTCGGATGATATGAGTAAGAGGGCAAAAGCCAAGTCATTACTCAAGCTTAAATTAAAGACTATGTGTAAACCAAGTGAAATCTATCATTTTCCAGTCAACACAACTGGGATACACAGAAGGCTGCTTGGTTAACGTGGAGGCTTCAGGTTGGCCTTTTCTCCTCACCGACATAATGCCATAACCTTTGAGAGTGGGACTTTTCTCTACTACAATACATTATGTTTTCACATTATAGTCTTTGATTTTGATTCAGTAAATTTAAAGCCCACCTAACATAGCAAAATATTTTCACTAATCACAGTTAAGTCAGGTCCTCTGGGTGGTTTCATCTAAAATACTTCATCAGTTGAGGAGCCACAACAAACTCAGTCTTGTAAACTGCACTTTCACATAGTGGGTCAACCAGTTTGATGGTGCTCAGATGGTTTCTGGAGTCCACCCTCTCTCCCGTCGACTTGTTTGAGGCAGCCATGACCAAAATGGTTCAAAATATCCTGGTTTATGCTCAATAATCCATGTAGAAAAATCCAACAAAGTTAAGGCAGGTCATCTGGATGGTTTCTTTTTTGCTGAAAGATTTCATCCAGAGGACTTCATCAGTCACAAACAAACTGATTCCTACAAACAGCACACTCCCATATAGAGAAGGAAAAAAAAACAGTATAGTTCTGAATCGATGCAATATTGTCTTTTTCTTGCAACACAACAAATGAAAGAATTGTTCAACACCAGGAGCATCATGTTCTCTGGTTTTATGCGCCGCTACATGACTAAGGCATTTCTTGTTTCACTTACATGACTTCTTTTTAATGAATGTATTCACTTAAACTGTGACATTATAGTTTATGTTCACTGAAACGCGTCATAGTTTATGTTCACTGAAACGCGTCATCGCTTAATGCTTAAAGTCTTTGCCCTTTTAGTTCAAATAATATAAATAATGCCCAATACTTAGAGGACACGTTGTCTTAACTCTTTTGACATGCGGAACTGAATTTTCTTGACACATTTATAAGTGTGACATGATGGATGCCAAAGGACATTTCATGATTAAAATAAAAGTTTGTTGTGCTCTAAACCCAGGTAATACATTTACATTGATACTTTGAAAGAGGGTGATGTGATGCTCAAAATAATGCAGTTTAACCTCAAATATAGCTCTGATATTCTAAGGGTCTGTACTATTTTTCATTACAGTATTTTTCCAGCTTATAAAACCAATTTTTTTTCTCAAAAATGACAAACCTCTGTAAAATAAATGTTACATTAGTTTAAACCTCTACACTTGCATGACAATGTTTCACAAGTTTGTCACTTTTAACAACCAGACAACGTCCATGTTACTACAGGAATGTATGTGTGCTGAGCATGGACTCAGTGAAATAGACTGTGTTGTATGTTTGTCTGACCAGTGTGCCGTCGAGTCAGTCCAGGAGTTACTCAACTCCATGTGGACTGATGCATTCTCAGCCTCAGCACCTTGAACATGCGTGGATTAATTTAGAAAACAAACTGTGTCATACAGGTTTAATGTTCTTTTCAACCAGTGTGTCATTTTTGAGAAAGAGTTTGTTTTAATAGTCTAAAAACAGCCGTTAACCTGAGCTGGACACATTTTTGCCTTTTCTTCTTAATCCAAGATATATCAAGACTGATATTAGACTGAAAACTATTTTAAAAATCACCTAAATACCCCTTTAAAAAGAAACTCAAGCTCTTTCTTTTGACATTTGTATAGTTTGAACATCTCTTCTCGTGTTCACTAAGATACTTTTGGATCATTTCACGCAGTGGAAATAATAATAATAATAATTCAATACCCAGATTCTTTTTAAAAATCTGACTATAAAATTGTTCTCCAAAACTTTCCTTTTATCCATGTGGTTGGCTGCAAATTGAAGTACTTAAAGGGGCTTCTGTCTTGGACGATGGCCTCAGAGTAAAGCTCACTTGACCGTAGACAAGTGTTCTAACAGTGACACTTTTTTGTTTTGGTCACTCACATCTGAGCAGATCTTATTGGACTTTTCTTTGATAAAATTCTTAAAAAAAAAAAAAAGACAACAACAAAAACGCTTGGTCTCAGCATGGACAAGGCTACAGTGCAAAAATAATTTAATTTCTTACTTTAAAAATGACAGAAAAAAGCAGTTGCAGGCAATTCACAAAATCCTGGATCCAAACATAAGTTTGAAAAGTCCTAAACAAGACTGACACAAAAAGTTGGAAATGAGCTACCACAGGAGTCAGTTGAAAGCAGGAAGGAGTACACAGAGGAATATAATAAAAACTAATTTTAAAAAGTAATGGGAAAGTTAACCAAAACACAGAAACTGGTTATAAAGAAAAAACATGGATTATGGCTAAATGACATAAACCCAGTAAAACATGATGGAACAAACATAAAATTCATGGACTACAATAAACCCCGCCTCCAGTAGCACTTATTCATAATCACCATGGAGAAAACACAGATTTTATTCTCTGCACTGTATATTGAAAGATAAAGGAACTTTAGACCTATCACCACTTCTTTAATAACAGAGGGAGCATTTACAGTTTTGATTCACTAAATATGTTGGGTTTTTTAAAAAAAATAAAAATCTCTATATTAATCAGTCTAATCCAGAAAAAGAACATTCAAAGAACCTGGTCAAGTCCTGCAATGGCACACATGTCCATGATCAAGTTTTCTTACAACCGGCTGCCTTGGCATTGTGAAACAGTTTTTGTTGAAAAGGAAACACCCTCATGTGAGTTTGCTTATTTAAAATGGCTCAGAATGAAGAGAACAGTGTCAAACCTTTTAAAAGCACTACAGTTCATTATTTCTCATTTAAGAATGCTTTCTCTTGCGCAAACCCTCCAAGGATTCTGGCTTTCTGGAGGTTTGGAGGATGTAATGGATTTAGCTTCCACAGAAAACTTTTTTGGGTGTGCTACAGACCAAAATCGTCGTGAAGCTACCAGAACAGGCAGACTTTCAAAGGTGGTTAACTATAGCTTGAAAATGTATCTTTTTATACCACGGGTAGTGATGTCATACTAATGTCGTTTTGTATGAAGTGACGGGTAAAAAGACGAACAGCAGCTGCAGAGATCATTCCTATGTGAACTGAGGGCATGGGAATCTTTGCAGTTTAGCATGAACTGCTTAAACTTTGTTACTCTGGGCAGGAACAGACTCTTCTCTGGAAAAGATTGGGCTCCTATTCTTTTAATTCAAGGCCAGAGCAGGGTGCCTTTCCCTTCATGCTTGGATTACCTATAAACATCTCATACCTGAAGCTCGCACGGAAGTCTTAGCTCCTTGTGCTTTCAGCTGAGGGCCAGAGTCCAAAAAGGCTCCATCCTCAGCTTAGCATGATCCCCACACCAAAATCTATAAAGAGATATGTTTTTACCCTCTATGTTGTCTCCTTTGAGTTCTGTTTCCCCCCATTGCTTCTTCCTCTACGTCCTGCCAGACTACGGTACTTGCGTGACTAGAGGGAGTGGAAAAAAAAAAAAAAGGTTTCAAAATCCAATGGCACGCGAGCCCCAAATCTATTTTTGGAGAGGGTTTTTTCTTTTCTTTGAAAACAAGAAAAGCCACAAGGAGGAATAGGCAAAACTGGGGTGAAGGGTGTCTGTTTCTCATTTGGCCAGGCCTGCCTTCTGTCCTGCTCCGCTCTAACGTCAGAACCACAGCACTGTGAGGAAAGAGGGTAGCTCAGACTAGGGAGGAGAAGTGTTCTTTCCTGCAAAACCACGGCCAAAATTGTGGACCTTCTTCTCAGCCCTTGTCACTTAGCAACGAGCCGAGCCTGCTTCCCATTACCAGACCATCTGCTTGTGTTTCAGGACTTACCTTTGTTTTCATTTCTTTCTACCCTTCTTAACTTGTCTTAAATTTGCCATGTTTGAATAATTAAACTCAAACAAATATTTCATTGGTGATTTCAAATGTTCTGCCCAGGTTTGACTTTATTTACAGCCGAGGCTTAATGCGGTACTGAAAATTGTTCATCGAACTAAAAACAGAGTTTAAAAAAAAAAAAAAAGAGGTTGACACAATCTGTTGTGACAACAAAACAATGACAATAGAAAGCCAAAAATGCTGAAGCTGCACCGAAACCCCGGTAAAATAAATAAATAATAAATATAAAAACACCACAAGTCTGACATATTTTTATTTATTTACAATCTTTCTTATGTTTCTTGGGGCGGCCGGGGCTGAGTGGTTTGCGCAGTCGTCCTCCAGTGTTAGAGTTGGGGGTTCGATTCCACCAGCAGTCACATGCTGAAGTGTCCCTGGGCACATAACTGAACCCCTCATTGCCTCCGATGTGTGTCCCATCAGTGTCTGAATGTGATAAATCACTGATTATTCTTTGAATAGATACAGTAGAGTGCTGTATGAATGGGTAAACGAGGACACAGATGTTGTAAAGTACTTTGAGTGTCTTGATAAGATAGAAAGGTGCTATATAAGTACAGTCCATTTACCATTTATAAGTTAAGATGCTACCAAAGTAAGATGGTATTAACAAAACATATACTAAATTAATAAATAAATATATAATTCACTCAGTGGATCCAAAGGACTTCATCAGTCCGAGGAACCACAACAGACTTAGTCCCACAAGTAGCACACACCCACAACCAGTTTGCTGGCGATGAGATGGTTTCTGGGGCCCGCCCTCTCCCCTGTCATCTCCTCTGAGGCAGCCATAGCCAGTGGGTTGTTGTTGTTTTTGTTTTGTTTTTTATAAGGGGTGAGGTAATTCCTGGACAGGTTTCCAGTCCATCGCAGGGCATTCCTGCACTCTTTCATACCAGAAGGATGCATTAATGTCAACATTTACCAGTGAGGACACTTCGAGGACTGATGGCGACATCCTCACATCCAGAACAAGTAGCAGACACATTGTTTTCCTTATTTTTTTTTCAAGATCATTGATGCATCAGTTGCTTCTAATTTATTCTTCAGCTTCTCTGCGTTTTCTTTATGTTTGGTCACATTATTTTCATGGCTGTTTAAGCTCCGCCCTGGTTCTCCTTATGTTCCTAAATGAGAATCAATCTGACTGACAGGAGACCGTGAAGAGAGCTGGGGGACCCTCATGTGGGTGAAAGTTACACCGACCACAAAATACAGTTACACGAAACAGTTTGGTAGACTATAGCCAATAAAACTCAACCTTTCATTCTGCTCCAGTCTGGCCGAGTAACCACACAATATGAGTCATTACAGTTTAGGCCACTTAATTTTAAAAACCTTATTTTTTTCTACCTCTAGTCTTTAATAATAGATGGTTTGTAATAATAGATGGTTTTTTAACTCCGTACTTTTGACATCGTTGCCTGCGAAGAAACAGTTAACATGCTTTAGTAGCATAAAAACTGCAAGCACATTTAAACTGATAGAAACCTAAGAGCCCACAAGTGCGCCTGCATTCTGTGAGCAAAGTGCCCTGCTGAAATGATGTATTTCTCTGAAGTACACGTCTGTAGGAGAGAGAGAGAGAGAGAGAGAGAGAGAGAGAGAGAGAGAGAGAGAGAGAGAGCGAGAGAGAGAGAGAGAGAGAGAG
>JARVGV010001299.1:32585688-32601134 GCA_031762435.1 Hypsolebias longignatus | reverse complement strand
ATATATTTGTTGGCTGACATTATAGCAAAAGTGTTTCTGAGCTGAACTTTACCTTTAAAAATGTTCAAATCAGCTTGCTATAAATAGTTTCGCTACGCCGGCTCAACAAACGAGCACGCGCGTCAGCAGACCTAGCGAATCACTGCAAGACAAGATACAGTAACTAGCAGTGTGGTCACATCCAAATATTGATACAATGTGTAGCTGATTTAGTGATGTGCAAACAAGCAAAAGTACAAATATTGTAAACAGTTAGTGACTGCAGGTATCGTGCCCTTTTGCATTTAAAGCAACCACTTTGGACTGGAGGTCAGGGTTAGAGATATGGGTCATTCTTTGAATTTGAGACACTTTGTGTCTCACAGGTTTACCTCAAAGATGTTTCATATAATGTAAACCACAAAATGTATTTAAAAACAAGAACTGGAAATATCCATGTATCTTTGCAATACAATACACTTTTTTATTATTATGAGATTATCAAAATTAATTTAATAAATATACAATAAATTAAAATAATTGTGGTAAGGTTATCTGATATTCAAAGTCACATTTCTGACTTCCTGGGCATTCCTGTTGATTTTTCCCAATCTGAGAATCAAATATTACTACACGAGTAGAAATAGAAAGCATTGCTATTTCAAGGCAGATTTTGTCCATTTAAAATTACTAAACAGTCAAAAATCAACAATCAGTTTGTTTGAAAAATATATAAAATATTAACCTGGCATGTTTTTAACAGTTAAAGTAGGACTATTTTGATTTGTATAGGTGATCTTATTGCCTTAATTCAAGTTAATTTCATTTTTATTCTGATTCACATACAAAGTAAATCTGTCACTGTTAAATGTTGCTTTTTAAAATGAAACAATGAACATTTATGCATTAATCACTGAACTATGTTGCAAAAGTTGAAATATTTTGAAGGAAATTCTGCTTTTCGTTGTCCCTTCTTAATTGCAAACATTTTAATGTTTCCTATAACTGCTCTTAAAGTCTGAGATGGCTGCTTCCAGTCCAGACTGTAGGTTCAGTGAACAGATCAGTGGTCTACCACTGCTCTGGAAATATTCATGATTTTTCAAAGATCAAACAGTGATATTTACCCAAGAGCAGTCAGCAGATTAAGTGTGTTGATGGTTGTAAAACTGTGGCTGAGTACTTACCCTCTACACAGTTTAGTGGATTAAGGAATGCCACAGTCACACTCACTTAAACGTTTGTGTCAACAAGAACAGCATCTCCCAAGTCACCAGCTAAATCAATGTGCCGCACGCTCTCTTGGATGCTTTAGAGGTTATGCAAATGAACAAGGCAGAGATGTGACATTTTGAAAGCCCTGGATGGATCACCCCTATTAGCAAAGGCTTTGACTGATCTTAAAAGGTACTTTCCCCCTCCCACGATGGCAGTTTATTCTACTCTCTCCTTCCTCTTTCAACATGATTTGTGGTCAGCAGGGTCGGCGATGAGTTCATATAAAACAAACATGGGCTCGGCTGTGGGGGAGCCCACCTGTGAAATGGATATCTATGGTAAAGAAGCTGTCAGGATTCAGGAAGCGCAGATCACATAAAAGATTTATTTCTTGTATCAGATTGGACCAAACTCGTAAAAGTCAGAACCAACTGACGTTTAAACTGCTCAACACTTGTTTTCTGATAATCTTACATTCCTTAAAATAATGCATATTTCCTGCATTCATTCAATGTATTTAAATTAAGATCGTTTCATGCTAATAAATGTAGTTATAACCGTTATAATCAATAGTTAGTCAAAATGGCATTATTCATGATCTCATGGAATATTGATAAATCTCATGAGATCTCACATTCTGTTTACACTTGGTGCACGTGTTGCGAATGACTGCTACCACCACACCGAATTTTAGATGTTGCGTTTTGTGCTGTGCTCAAAATATATGTTAGAGGAGGCTCAGCTGTCAATACATCAAATTTTAACTCAATACATGTAAATTTGCTGAGTTTTAGCCACTATTTTATTTGTTAAAACTGCATTGCTGAGGCAGCCAAATCCGTTGCATATGTTCATCAACTTGTTACTTTCTGCAAGTTTCATTATAACCTGTGCAGTAATTCACAAGATATTTTGCTTATGGTACAGAGAAAAGACCCCCACCAACATGCACACATCCTGACACATGGGCAAAGACATTATCGCTCCACCACTGCCTTCTATGGATGGTAATAATATTCTTTCTGTAGCTGCTGTAGGGTTTTCCCTGCACAGTATTCAGAGGCAATAATTGCTCATAGGCAAATTTATCACAATGCAAATGCTTCATAAAATGAGAGCAAAAAGCTGCATTCAGCCTTCCCATTAATGGGGCAGTATTGTTCACACAGTGACTAAGTGACATGTTAACCTTTATGAAAATTGGGTGCAGCACTTAGCTGATGAAATATCAATAATATTTCCAAAAAGTCACTATCATCGACTTTAATGGGCATTACAGTAGATAATGCTGTAATTACTGGCCTAAAAGCCCTTAAACACAACGACATGTGGAAGAACAGAAAGGCTGATTGAAATCTGTCAAACACAAGCTCTCAGGTGTGATATTCAACATTACCTCAAACTGCTAAACACTGGAGCAGTTTGGCCCATAATGACTCCAGTGTTTCAGTGTTAGACACCCAGCATCCTCAATGCAGTAAAAAACATGGTGATAAAGATCTTTCGTCCATCTGGCAGCTCTTCATAATTAGAGCTCAAGTGTGTTGTACAGTTACAAATACAATCATATTCAGACTTAGATTTAGATATTGGATATTCTTTATTGTTGTTTGCACCACATGTGGTACATGTGGTGGAATGAAATTAAATGCACAGGGTCCCAGTTACATCCAACAATAAACTGTAGAAGAAAAACAGTAATAAGATCTAAAATATGAACTAAGACTATGAACAAAGAAAAAACATCCACTAAATATACACTAAGCACAAAAGCATAAAAACAATATGCCAAACAGCAGCATGAACATGAGACTGTGTGAGCAGATGAGCACAAATGAACACAACAACATGAAACAGATCAGCAGCAACATGATGTGATTTTTCACAGTGATTATCCTGGTTAAATATTCATGAGTCTAACAGCTTCAGGGTAGAAGCTGTTTCTCAGTCTAGTGGTTCTACACTTAATGCTGCTCAACCTCCTTCCTGAGGGGAGTGGGGCAAAAAGTGTGGGGGGTTCCTTCCAATTACTTTGTACACAAAACAAGTCTTATGGCCAGGTAAGAGCCAAACGCAATCACATCCTTCTTGTACTTGTTGAAGGATGTGTCCACTAGGGACCACTCCAAACAGTGAGATGAGTGACAGATGTAGAGTTTTCCCACATATCCCAGAGAAGGTGTCAAAAATAGATGGCCAAAAGTTCCGTAGTTTGTGACAGGTCCAGAATCCAGAATCCATGCAAGAGTGTAGCTGGGATTTGTTTACAATGATTACATGCAGGGTCCAGGTCGGCTTTGACCTTGGACAGCTTGTCTTTGGACCATTGCAGCCAGTACACCACCTTGAATTGAATTACACCATGTCTCAGACAAATTGAGGATGAGTAAATGTTCTTAATATCTTTCGCCAGATTGAGTCTGATATGTGTTGTGTCGTCAAGTCAAGGAGGAAAATCAGCAAAAACGTTCAACAGGTTTATTGAACCTCTGCCATTATGCAGTACTTTCACACACACGTTTTACCTTCTTCTTCAGCTACCTTTCTTCTCCTCATCATGTGCCACCTCTGGTTGGGTTAGGTAACCTCCACATTCCTAGCTGCATTATGTGACAGTAAACACAATATGGATTCTTCCAAGTCTGTTTCCCATTTCAGTTTAAGGGCGTCTAAACTGGTCTCATAGTATGAACTGAGCAGTGAATAAATTTTGCTGAGGGCCCCCTAGTATCAGACCTACAGTGCATTCCATAGTCTTAACCACAAAATGTTTAGAGGAGTACAAAGGAAAACAGAGTTAGACCTCACAAAGTGCCTCAGTTGCAGATATTTAAAACACGGTGACTTGTGAACATTTGACTTCTGTACCTGCTGTTCAAAAGAGGCAAACATATCATCAACATAAAGGTCATATTGTGAATGTACCCCCTTCAAAACCCAGACATGAAAAGCTGTATCAGCTACTGAGGGAGTAAATACTGTATATGGTTATTTGACATTGGTGCCACAAACAGTAACTCTGTAGAGTTAAATGCCCTCCTGAACTGATTCCAGATCTCAATGTTGTGGAAGCCATTTTGAATTTGGTTGTCTCCAAACGTTATAGATGCAAATCTAATGATTACTTTGTAATAATTTCACTGGAAACTGTCCACTGTTCATAAGATGTTTTAGGCAAGATTTCTTAGCGGTTGCGACCATCTTGAATTGGGTTCACCCTAAAAGGTATTGCATTTTAAATGTCTATCAAATTATTACATTTTGAGTGTTTCATTAAAATACAGTATATCTACTTATTCACGGGATGTTTTGAAAGTGCTCCAGTCAAATGAATGCACACACAGTGACACAAGACAAAACATAATCAACTTTGTCTTTGAAGCCAGGGGATAGTGAATAGTTGGATTTATTCACACCTGAGCGTTTTATTCTTTAGGCTAAAGAAGGATTTGTCAAAGCATACTTTGAATCAAATCAACAATACTTTTTTGTCTCTCTCAAGAATTTGAGCAGTAATTCATCTGGGATGAATGCTTATCTTTAATCCATTTTTCAGTTTTAATGACTGTTTTTGTTACTGCATTTTCAAAACCACAAACCCCAGTGCATTTGTTACCAATAAATTTCAAAATATGGTCATAACATCTTTCTAGAATGTTTAATTTATTGTTGTGGGGAGGGGAAAAAAAGGTCCAACCGAAGCGCAGCGAAATTAGAAGCTTGCATCACAAGATTGCATGAGAAAGTAAGTAAACAGTATAAAAAAAAAAAAATCTAAACAGGGCCTTTCGTGCAAAACCTGACCACAGCTTCTGTGGGCCAACCAAAGGTAAGATTCATGAAAGCAAATAACGACTACTTTAACACATCACTGAAATAAGCCGACAGGCCTTCATGGGATTTTTGACTCTTAAATTGCTCTTTCAGTTTATTTGTAGCCTCGAACTAGTCATTTTTCTGATTATGCAGGTGAATTTAAGTGGAAACATCAGAGAAGCAGCAAAGCCGTTCTTTCATGGGGACAACTGCTCTCACGCCATTTACTCGGGATTTTTGCTTGCTGCCAAATTGTTGATTTGTAAAATAATCTGCTGTGAAAATTAGGGCATAAACTGTTCAAATTGTCACGCTAAATAATTCTATGGCTTTTTTTTTTTTTAGTGTTAGTTTTTCTTTTTGTGCTTTTAAGATATAACTTCTCTCAGATGTGTGGGACTTTGCATGAAGAAATAATATTTGAAAAATAAATACTCTTGACAGTTAAGTGTTTATTCTCAAATCAGCACCTTTAAAAGTGGGAGGATGACAGAGAAAAGAAATGAAACCAGTCTTTGTGTCAGCCAAATTTTATTTAAAAACACCTGTCAATCAAAATTAAGGCACCCTCCTCATAAAGATCTCTCAAATACATAAATACTGCACAGAATATCCTGCTTTTTGCCTCTGAAAAATACATTAATCATCAGTATTGTTATATAAGTAATCACCAGTAAAGAAAAGGCACACTCATATTTATTGATCTTGGGAATACTTTTAAAATTTTATTTAAATTCTGTTACTGAAAGATGCAAGACTCAAGATAATGATAAATTGCTGTTCATGATGATTGAACTGCCAGCTAATTGACTGTTTGAAACTTAAAAGTACTGTTTAAGTAATCACTTCCATTTACTTTCATGTGAAAAACTGAGCGACATTAATAATCTCATTGCAGACAGCATTGTGCTTTTAAAATACTGTTTCATTCCAGACCCTTGTTTTCTGCTGCAAAGAGCAGAGAGCTGTGTGAGGATGAAGTTCCCTCCAAACATCTGGAACAACACTTAATGATCATTAAAAAGTAAGATTCTCTAAAGTGGCAGGGGGAGGGTTACACTGCGGTTTCGGTCTCACGCTCCCCACACACACGCTGCCTTTGTGACAAAGGCCTAGTCTCAGAGGAGACCCCGCCTAAGATCTTTAAAACTTTGATTTGGCCTTGTTCTAATTTTATAGGAAAACATCAAATTTACATATTCCACCATGAGAATTGTGCATCTTGATATATATATTTTTAAATCCAATATTAAAAGTAAAGAAAACCTGATAAATGGTACTGAACCCCTGATTACTGCCTTGTTTAAAAGCAAAACCATTGCAGAGCCACGTCTGTGACGTTTTATCACTTCAATATGTTGAATCGTGAGAGAATTTGTAATTAAACTCTGACTTAATGAGCTTTAATTGCAACTTGCAATCTTGTGCAGTGCTAGTACGGAACCTCAGCACGTGCTTTCCTTCACTTCCACGTTGGAAAGAAGAAACAGCAACTGGTTTTATGGTTCCCAAATTCTGAACAACAGGCTGTTTGTGATTCATGCATATTGTGCAGGTCAGAGGCACCTGGACTAAAATACGTTGAGTTAATCACTTAAAAAAATGTTCAATACAGGAACAACTGGACTTTATTTGTAAATAAATAAATAAATAAATAAACAAATAAAGTCCAGTTGTTTCTGTATTGAACATTTTTTTAATTTATCATGTCCTGGATGACTGAGAATCTTCACCAGCATGTTGAGTTAATCACTTTTCTAATGCCAGTTTAAGACTTATCCTTAATGTGATTCACTTCCAAACTGAATAAAAAGTACAAAAGAAAAATGCAAATCAAAATAAATCATTATAACAACACCAAAAGAGATTTGTGAGATTTTTATTTCAAAATGTTTGCAAAGATATGATGGACTGACTATCAGTTGCACAGGAGGAAAAATAATCAAATTTTAAACTTTTTGTAAAATTGCAAGAGATTTAAACTGTTATTAATATTGTAAGCATTCAGTCACTAAAAACCAGGCATTGAAGATTTGTGTTTCATGCCAGAGTTTTAAAATAAATCATTTAAAGCTGTTTTAGTCAAATGTTGATAATAATGTATGCACAACATCAAGCAATATCACAAGATTTCATGTTTCCTGTATTAGCACTCAGAGTATTGAGCGTGACTTTCAGCTACTGCATCTTTTTTTTTTTTTTTTTTGCTTAGTGTCTGAAAATTGAACAATTTTTGTGTTTGTTGGTTAAGGTTAATTATCTATGGCAGCCATCTTGAACTGGATTGACTCCAACAGTTAATTAGTTGCAGATGCACATCCAGTGATGACTTTCTGAAAGTTTTATAAAAACTGTCAAGGTGCTCAAGATATATTTTGTAGACCCAACAAAAAGCTTTACTCTAATAATTAATGGCAGTGTTTCGAACAAAGATCTCGTGCATCCAGGAAGAGCTTTACCTGTGGCCATCTTCAATTGTAAAACAAATTGAATTGTAGTCTTTTTTGTGTTTGCTAAAGCCCCTCAACTGTGGCAGTCATCTTAAACCCAGCTGACGTCAAAGTTAATCAGCAGATGTCCATATCAGCCTGATTCTGCAATACTCATACATAGATTATACATTAGTTTTTTTCTCTGTTTCATTCTATTTAATTTCCACACAAAGCACATTAGAGTAAATGACTCAGCTAAATGTCTTGTAACTGTATAACTACTATGCACAACTAATGTATAACTCACACGAAGAGACTAACCTCATAGAAGTGATTATAGGGTACTCACACACAACATAAGGCTAATTTGACTTTTTAAGTTCATGTAGTTTGACAGTGAGCTGCCGAAAACTTTGCAAATAACCCAAAATGGTTAGGTGGATTAAAAGCATAATTAAAACAAGTTGAAATAAATGAGGCAACTAATTTGATTGCTGGCAGTGCACTTACCTGAGGTCTGGACTTTTCACGTTTCAAAACAAACAAACGCCTTTTTGCAATTTGATTTCAAAAGAAATTGCCAGCTCTCAACTCTCTGACATGCTCATGTATTGATTAGAGTGGAAACAAAAATACCACGGCATAATTGTTTGCCATTTCCCTCTTTGATCAGTTGTCTTTGTTAAGCAGAAAAGTTTTTTTTTTTTTTCTCCCTCAACATGGAAACTTAAATGCTTGGAAAACAAAACCATAACCATATTATATGATGCCTTTGCCTATATGCGTGTGTGTGTGTGTGTGTGTTCAGACTTTGAGTAAAAAAAAAAACACGTTTGGAAACCATGTGCAATTTTCCTGCAGCCCTGATTGAAACAAATGAGGCAAATAATTTAAAGTGTGGTCAGCTAATTAGAAAGAGGTGTATCTTCAGTCACAGCTCAAAAGAAACGACTGCAGTGGTCAATACATTTTGATTTTCAATAAGTGGCATGGCTTTTAAGTTGCAACAGTCATTAGTTTAATGGTTCATACAACAGGAGACAGCGCCAAAGAAGTTTTAATTACTGATGAAGACGTACTGAAAGTGCATTTACTGTATTTTTTTTTTTTATTATTCCATAAACCTTTAGCGCCATCTTCAGGAGTCTGATAATATTGCAGTGAAGGGCTGAAGCGACGTCAACACATTGACGTGGACGATGGTGCGGGGGAGGAAGTTTCAGGGTGATGCTATGTTAAAGGTATTACTCTTCAAAGTAAGAGCAGCCTAATACATATTTCAGTTCCAGCCGCTTGGTTTTTACCCATACCACACAAGAGCTATGAAATACACGTTTTGCTGTAGGTATTTGACTTTACAATTTATTACATGGTGCGTATATTAAAATTAATACCGAGCATACTTTTATTTTGAAGTGATGCCGTTAAACTGCTAGTTGGCTAGATGCAGGGATTTTCTGACTGTCTGAATAGCAGCTAGTCATGTGAAAGATTTAGGATAAATGATGTATGTTACGTGGAGTAAATGGTTTGAAATAATGGCGCTTTTTATTAAATAGTTGGTGTTTTTCTTCTCTGTAGTTTGCTGGCGGTGCATTTGCGAGTTGAGTCGTTTTCTAAATTGTCTTCCAGTCCGTTGGTGAGGATTGTGCTAGCTTGTCAGGTAGCTCCAAACAGCCACATCAGCACCGCTGCTGCCACCCCGAGACCTTAGCATCATTGTAAGCATGCTGTTTTGTCTCCAAGTGGATTAAATAAGATTTACATTAAAAATTTGTCAGAGTAAAAAAAAAAATAATAATAATTTTACCATCTTGTGTCGGTGCTGTTATTCCAGAGAATTCATTATGGCAGACAACATCATGAGCAAGGCTGCTACCATGGAGATCCCCATTAACAGCAATGGAGATACAGGGACTCTTCCCGAGGATGACAGCCTGGAGCAGGTCAGACACGCTTCCTTTTTCATGTCACTGACACAATATTTCACACATGATGCCACATTCAGCTCAGCTTCTGCTTTTTGTTGGGCTTAAGATGCTGAAGCCAAATGTTAAGCTAACCATGCACAGGCCTGCAGCTGTGGCAGGATCAAGATTTTCAGTATTAAATCTGGCACCAGCAAAAACACCAGTCCGTGATGGAGATAAACAGACTGTGGCATAAATTCTCCAAGCTTCCCCCACCATTGTTTTTCTTTCTTCTGTGCCTACAGCTTTATATAATAATCCAATGCAGGCTAACAAGGGTATATAATTCAAATTTTAAGAGTGATTTAATAAATGATAAATGGACTATACTTATATAGCGCCTTTCTATCTTATCAAGATACTCAAAGTGCTTTACACTACAATCTGTGCCCTCATTTACCCATTCATACAGCAGTCTGTTGTATCTGTGTGATCTGTAATCAGTGCTTTCACATTGATATACCAATGGGACACACATCGGAGGCAATGAGGGGTTCAGTGTCTTGCCCAGGGACACTTAGGCAGGTGACTGCTGGTGGAATCGAACCCCAAATAACAGTATGTTTGTTACTCGCAGCGCTTACTCTGTTGCAATTTTTGTTCCAATATTTAAATTTGTGATTTTCCAAGTCCACTTTTCTTTCTTGGCTACTGGGTTAGAAAAATGAGTGTCTGTATTGATCTTAAGGAGTAGAACTATTGTTTAACCGCCCTGCTTGAGAGATGGCCATGACATAACTTATAACTTCTGCTCCAACAAAAGGTGAAAATAAAAATAAACCCAAACAAAAACATTTCCACAACCTGAGAGTGTGTTTCTGCAGTGAAAAACTCAATTAGTGGAGTGAAATGGTTTATTACTACAGCAGTTATTTATTAAAAATTAACTGATTGGAATTATTCTATTCACTAAAAAGGGCTGGGGTGTTCTGAACATTCATCAAAGGGACCTGCTCACACTGTAGACAAGTCTTTGTATAGTATCTGCGTTCTTGTCTGCTTGGATTTACATGTTTTATTTACAATAAAATTGCAAAAATGACATGGTTTTTATTTTGTTTTTTGTCATAATTCTCATTATGAAGAAATATAATATTTAATATTGTACATTAGATTCAGATAAAGTAAAAAGTCACAGGATAGTAATTTATTTTTTTATACATTTTTTGTTATTTATTTCATCAGTGCTGCTCTGTTCTTCTGATACTTTTCACATGTCATGCAAAATAAAATAAAGATGTAATCCTTTTACAACTTCCTGACTTTTAAATCATATTACTTTGGTGGTGAATCCTTTAGGATTTACAGCAGGTCATGGTGTCTGGACCCAACCTGAATGAAACCAGCATTGTGTCAGGAGGTTATGGAGGACCTGCAGGGGGCATCATTCCTACAAGCACCATCAAAGGTAGAGTTTGCAAACCAAACGGTCTACTAGGATTTTTATTGTGTTTTCTTTAATTAAAGCTCACCTTTTGTACTCTAAAGATGTTACAAATAAAAAGTTGCAATAACTAAAAGTTACTGTTTTTTATCTTAGGATTAGTTTAGGTTTAAAAGTCTGTTCCAATCAATAAAAGTACACCAGTCTGTCCACTCTGATTCACACCATTGCTCATTAGTTGCAGGCTGCCCTGAGCTTCACCAGAGATCTGTCAGAGTTGTTGCAATTCTACTGTAACTGAAAAAGATCAATACTTGATGTGCATCTAGGAAGAATTCCTTCTTGCATATTAATGCATCACCAGAGAGCTACTGACCTCTGTGCTGCTGGTTTATATGATAAACATCATATTCCGTAGGGCCCGCAGTTCACTACAATCCTGGGTATCTGGACAGAAGACGAGCCCCTGCACCCGGATCAGGTGGCTTTGTTTTCTGACAACATTTTTTTTGTTTGTTTTCTTTCCTAACTTTTACTACGTGCATCTGGGTTTTTGGCCTACCTTTTAAGAAGTTTTTGTACCTCTTACTGTAAAAACTAAGAGAACTGAATGCAGCCTTGCTTGTCCTGACTAAACTTTCAACCTCAGCAACAAGAATTGTTTTGGCAACTTTCACAATGTACTAACCGTACAGTGCTGTCTCTAAAGAGGTTGGGTTTTTGTCCAATAAGAATGCACCCCCACCCCCTTGTGCTGTAAATGTGCTTTGAATGACTATTTTGTCATTACTTGGTGCTTACAACTCATTTCATATCCATTACTGTTGTGTTTATCTTATGTTTTTTTTTTTTTTTTTTTTTTTTTGGATGATAAAGCTGCATCATTAAAACTGTTTTAACCCTATCTTATTTCACATCCTCTGTCACGCAGCCTGTTTCCTTTTCTTTCAATGTTTTCTCATGTTTCACTACCAGGCTTCTGTAAATACATTTCACCTCGACTCACTTTTCTCGTTTTCACTCTTCATCATGACCACGCTTATTTCAGACATTCGCATGAAATCCAGGGGCGTTAACTTGTCTCAGAGTCACTCTTCAGCCAGTCGACTCGCCCATCACACTAACCAGCATCCAGGTATCGCTGAGCTTGTCATCCTCTCCATAGTTTCCTTACTGTCATGATCCATTCAATAAACCATCACTTTAATAACTTGGATTTGATAACGTGTGGTGTACTTTGTTATTAATAGTATGTTTTATTTATTTTAGGGTCTATGAATCATAACACCAGTTCAACTGAAGAGATTTCTCGTGGTGTAGCTGTGGAGAAATTGGACAGTGTAAAGAAATGGGGTATTAACACATACAAGGTATGGTACTTGTAGTTGGATTACTTCCAGTGAGTTTGAAGCAAATACTTAAACTGTTGTTTCTTGAAAACTACACATCATGTTGCATAAGTATACATTATTTTCATACCCAATAGTTACTGAATGTTTCTGAACTGCAAGGCAGCCTTTTAAAATAAAGTGATTAGATCAGCAAAATCATTTTAAGAAGTCATGTTTAATTTTAGAATACAGTATAGAGTAGTCCCTCGCTACTTTGTGGTTTGACTTTCGTGGACTCGCTCTTTTGCAGTTTTTCAAAGTAAGATTGGACTTGACACACAATTGGCTGATTGATGGATGAGCTGCACGAGCAGCATGGATTGTTTATTTTAAATAAATTATTTAAAATTATTTAGCACCTGCTGCACCTTTGTGCAGCCCACAGGTTCAGGGAGAAGCTCCCTCCTGCAGCGTGTCAAGATCTCTGCTTTCTGCCACCTGCCAGCGATTGCAGCGTAGAAGTAGGTGTGGCCAAGAGTGGAACCTCACTTAAAAATGTGTTAGCTCTCCTTACATGGCATCGGATCAAATATATCAACAATATCTATTCACTCGTACGGTTTAGATCTCAACACTTGAGAGCAGAATTAACTTAAGCTTTTCCTTTTAAAAGTGTGTGCAGGCTGGATTTACTTGATCAGATTTGGAAAAATGCAAAAATGTACACTGGTTGTAATGTAATTTCTGTTTGTTTACACTTTTTAGTGCACAAAGCAGATGTTCTCAGAGAAGTTTGGCAGAGGATCTCGGACAGTGGACCTGGAACTGGAAGCTCAGATTGACGTGTTGAGGGATACCAAGAGCAAGTACGAAAACATTCTAGGATTGGCAACGGCACTCATCACTCACTTTCAAAACATGGTGCAAACGCAGCAGGCGCTAGGTGACACTTTCACCGACCTGAGCCAGAAGTCACCAGAGCTGCAGGTAAAGTACTGACAGAACTCACTGTGTGAATGATGTGGAGTTTACAGGTAAAACTTGAGTATGTCTCTGCAGGATGAATTTGGGTACAATGCAGAAACACAAAAGTTGCTGTGTAAGAATGGTGAGGCTCTGCTTGGCGCCATCAACTTCTTTGTGTCCAGTGTGAACACCCTGGTCAATAAAACAATGGAGGACACTTTGATGACCATCAAACAGTATGAAAATGCAAGGTGAGACATCCTGACGTCTTGTTTGGGAGTTAATAGTAGTTTGTTCTGTCAATGTTTATTTTTGACTTCACCTGTTGATGTGCGCAGACTTGAGTTTGATGCGTACCGTTCTGACCTGGAGGAATTAAGCTTGGGTCCGAGGGATGCGGCTGCCATGGTTCGCATTGAGATGGCTCAGCATGAGTACCAGCACCACAGAGATAAATATGAAAGGCTTCGTAGTGACGTCTCCATTAAACTGAAATTCTTGGAGGAAAACAAGGTTTGTTTTACAAACATGTTATTTCTATGCAGCTTTGGAAGTTTAATGGCAAGCCTCGGGTATGCTTTGTTATTAAAGTTACTATTTATCATACTCTGCATATTTAAAAATGTTTGGGGAATAAACAGTTTTTCAGCCACCCAGACAGTTTGTTAGAATCATCAATTTGAATAAAATTGTTTAACCTAAAAAAAAAAATCCAACATTTTATGTCTTTATAATTACTTGTTTTGAAAATATCTATGTAACCCTTTTAAGTTCCCATCATGCATCAGTGATCACCCCATGACATCACTATTAGTTGTGGTTCCAAATACAGAGCAGCGCAAACGTGACCACACCCAAACTTGGGAGATCCTCTAAGCTTGATGTGGTCTGAGGTGAAACGATCTTATAGTTTTAAATCAAGTCGGTACAATGAAGCTGTGTTTTGTTTTTCTAATTATTTTGGGTTAAATAGTGTTGCATTTTCTTTTTTCAGAAAAGTATCAAAACGACTTGTGAAGTTTTATCTAGATCACATCAAGCTAGTGGCGATGCCGCTTTGCTTCCTCCTACCACATTGCTTTTTTAGGCAGAATCTTGTTTGCTGTGTTAAATAAGCATTGTGCTACATGCAGAAGTTCAGAGGTAATATTTGTTTAGAAATGACTGACCGTTTTTAACATGGAAACTTTTGTTTAGTCTTAAAATGTTATTTTCTATCAGCTTTTCCATTATTTTTGTCAAGCAGCAACCATTGTTTCTATTTACTTTTTGCCTAAGCAGAAAAATATATTCCTAAACTGTTCCATTAAATTGTATTGTATTTTTTAATAAGGCGATTTTCTCTCTCTCTTCACCCCCCCCCCTCCTGTTTTTAGGTTAAAGTGATGCACAAGCAGCTGCTTCTCTTCCATAATGCAATCTCAGCTTACTTTGCTGGCAACCAGCAGCAGCTGGAACAAACTCTAATACAGTTCAACGTAAAGTTAAAACCTCCAGGGTCAGACAAACCATCCTGGCTGGAGGAGCAATAATGAGCACCTGGGTTCAGCTACTTGACAAATAAAGTGGCACATCAGCTAAAAGCGTAACATTGTGGTTAGATGGACAAGAATGAAATGCTTAAAGATGTTTTTTGTAGGATCGGTAGAATTCAGAGATGTCTTTTTAAATGTTTGTTTCATCATTGTTTATTATAGACATGAAATTATTGTTATTATTATTTTTTGTAAATCAGGTATCACCCATGCATCTATTCTTTACCTGCTTCTCCTTTTCAGGTTGCAGGGAGCTGGCGTTTGTCTCCAATAGATATTAGTTTTGTTTTGGGTTTTTTCTATTTTATTATTAGTACAATAATTTACTTGTTTATCATTTATTTATGTACAAGATTGTAATTTAGTATGGAGGTCCACTTTGGCTGTTTTGCACATCTTTTTTTATGTTTCCTAAAGATACAGTATATGTTCCAGTGTAGGACAAATATTGGAATACCGCTGGTGTTATGGGATATAAAAAATGTCTTTCGTTTCTGAACAATTTTCTTCATATTTTTACAAACATTAAAGTAAAAATATCAGGATAATGCATCATTGTCAAAACAAACCCAATCTGTTTTTAACTGTCTCATTGTGAATTACCTGCCTGATTAGACATTTTAATGATTAGAGGAAAATATAGGGAATATAGTGATTTTCTTTAATCTTATATACAATCACAAATTATTTAGTCTTATAAATTTTGGCTACTCAAGATACAGTATATATTAAAAATCCAGCACTATTACAAATATGTCTTGTTATATAGCTGTTGTGTTTTTTTTTTTTTTTTTTTTTTTTTTTTGTTGTTTGTA
>JARVGV010001299.1:32569928-32580835 GCA_031762435.1 Hypsolebias longignatus | reverse complement strand
TCTACGTGACGTTTATGGACGCATAAAGTCATTTGTATATTCTGTTGATATATTTTATGCCATTAAAAGTTAATCAGCCAATACATGTACGTATATATGTGATGATAATATTTGATGATCCCATTAATAAATGGCTGCATTTAATTAATGAGTCAAATATAAAATCTCATGTCATTTCATTAAGATCACACTAAAAATCTGATTAATCCAAACAAGAAGAGAATCCGTTTATAAATCAATAATTATTATTCTGAGACTTGAACGAGTCCCGCATAATTGTTGAAAAGTGTAAACAAACCATAAATTTGCAGACACATTATTTATTTGTAAGGAGGCAATTGCCTCAGCATGTTGAATTTATATAAAAAAAAAATAAAAATAAAATAAATTAAATTTTATCTTGTTAACAAACTGAGATTTGTGCTTGTGTTTAAATACCATAGCCATGGTAATGTGTTTTGTTTAGGGGATGCTGTGAATTTAAACAGGCAAAGAATGAAGGACTCCATGCACTCATCCAGCACACAGTCAGTTCCAGGCCCTCAAGCAAGTGGCTGAGGGGCATTCAGTGAGATCACCAGGCTCAGAAACGGTTTCTTCCCTGCAGCTGTCAGACTGGTGAACTTGAGATGCACTTAATTCAGCCTCTTCTCACTTTTTTTTAACTTTATTTATTATATATATTTTTATACTCTTTTGTATTTATTTATTTGTTAATTGTTAGGCTTCGTGATCTGGGACCTGAGTCCGAATTTCGTACCACAAACATGCAAATGTGAGTTGGTATGACAATTAAAAAAAATCCTTGAATCCTTGAATATTTTAATACTAAATAAATTCAACCTTTATTTGGACAGGTTAATCCCATTGAGCCTCGAGGACTCATTTACAAGAGAGACCTGAAATGCAGTGAAACGCACAGTACCAGTGTGTGTGTTTGTCTTACATAAATATGAACATTAAAAATGTTGTTGTATATTTTGGACGAATAACTATAAAACTGTTATCAGGACATAACGCTACTTTCCTGTCTACTTTGGGGAGCTTTAAATATGAAATATACAATAATTAGAGACTGGACTGGAAGCTGAAGATTGAGGCTAGACTACAGGTATACTAGATTTTTTTTAAAGGTTTATTGTTAGTTTGAATGGTTTTAGGCTGTGAAATTATGTCCATAAATATACAATTATAGCCCTGGTTTTCAAACACACCACTAATAGCAGTGCAAATAAAAACAGTTCTTATTCATATTTTATATTACATTAATTTAATTCATTCTGTCATCATGTCCCCATGCATTCAGAGACGCTGCAGCACCCTCAGAACCCCTACTTCCCGAAACCTTGTATGGTGATTTGTATTTGGTTGTAAAGATCCTGCTGCGTTCTTTAGTCCTCTCTGAATCTGCCAGTATAAACTCAACACCTAAAGCTCATTAAAACTTGTTTTATACAATAAGACATATCTTACATAAATCATTCAAATGTGGTCCAACTAAAAAAAAAAAAAAAAAAAAAAAGGTAAAGTAAGGTTTTGTTTTAGATCAGCTGTGAGTGGATGTTTAAAAAGTCAAGAAATCAATTGGAATTCAGAGATAGGAAGACATCTATCTGCCTGTCGAACTGCTCACATGAGCAGAAACAGCTGGCCAGAGAAGGCAGCTGTGCTCTCACAAACTCCAGCCAGCATGCCCCCAACAAAAAGTTGGGAATAAATGCCTGACTCACTGGTGCTGGGAAGGTGTGGACTACCATGGGAATAAGTGACTTGCCTGGGCGTGTCGTCAAACCCACAGGTAATTTCGACACTCTTTCCTTGCTATATCGTCACTCGGTGTTCCTGAAGTTTCAACGAAAGGGTCGTAGGGAGAAAGAATGGAGGCACAACTTACTCTAAATCACATGTAAGTTGTTTTTATAGATCTGTTTTTATCATTTTATAATCAAACTTCTATTTGAGCTGTTTGCAGACTTCCACAGAGTTAGCATCTTGGGTGTGTGTGGTGGTGGGGTGGGTAGAAAAACACCATTAGGTCTACATAAGTTGTTCTTTTTTTCTCTTGTTTGTTTGAACACTTGACAAATGTTCTGTTTAAAGTATGATCACGTGTCCGACCTTCGGTATTTGTTTTCCACAAGTAACAACTTGTAGATAAGAAAGTGACCCGTGATTGTGGCTCTCAAGAATTCAGTGTGACTTGAAGCTTTCAGCAGTTCTTTGTTCCCATCACACTATAATCAATTGTAATGTAAGCAAGTTTGTGTACAATTCCTTGCATTGTAGCGATTACCAGAAATAGCTACCAGTTAAACTGACAGTTTTAAATAATCCATGACTAATGGCTACTTCACACGCTTATATTAAAATGAACCTTCAGAGCAGCTAATACCACTGGGAATCCTTAATAATAATCCTGTCTTTGTTCATAGGATTGTAAATACTTCTCCAACCTTCTAAGACACCACTACAACAAGAGATGCATCTAGGAAGTTCTCCGGTTCCTCCACCTCCACCACCACCACCTCTTCTACCACCTCCACCTCCACCACCAGCCCCTGGACTCCCTCTATCCCAACATGGACCAGGTCTCATTGGCCGCCGGCAATCCAGGATGCGCAACTTTAACTGGGAGACGCTTCCCAAACACAGCGTGATAGGAAAACACAACATCTGGACAGCCGACAAGACCGATGGAGGATATGAGCTGGACACTGATCACATAGAGGAGTTGTTCAGCCATAACCATGGCCAGCAGCACCCCAAAGGCCTGAACCGCCAGAGTCTCAGGGGGCAGCTGCCTTCTGGTCATGGGGAAATGGTGAGGAAGTTCACACTTAGACATCGCAAATTGAGATTTAAACTCAAACCTCAACGGCTTGCATTACAACATTTGATGTTTTACAGTAAAATGCTGATATACGAATATTGTTTTTTCGCAAATGCATTGAAGATAAACATCTGAACAACCTTCACCCCCCTCCCTTTAAAATGTACAACTCCTCCTGCTGCGTCCATTTTTTTGGAAATTGACAACTTATTCCTGGTAGCTCATCATGATATACAACATACACATTCGGTTTCGAGAATAAAAATCACTCGTGGAAGCTATTTATATCTCTTCAATATTTTAAATACAATAATGTTTTCTAGAACTGTAATAAACTATATTGTAATTATGCAAAACATTGGATGTAAAAGAAGTCAAAACAAGGGTGGAGTTACAATTTTCTTTCATATATGTTTACCAAAGGAAGGAATAATTGTCCCCGGAACAGTAGTCTGTGCGCTCAAGTGTCACTATTGTGTGTTGTAAACAGCATTTACGTCTAGAATTGTACATCATTCAAGTTTTGTCAAACAAAAGTAGGTTAAAATATGTTCGTAACCCTTTACTTAGCTTCTTGGAACAGGCCAAAACTTATTGCTGATATAAAATATTAGGCTTCCGCTCCCCCAGACAGTTCGATACGGTCAGCACAAAGAAACTTCAACCTTTGGAACCAGCTGTCATTTTGGAAAGCTGAGATGTTTTTTTGACAGAGGTGCCTTTTCAAGCCGATAATTCATTATCTCAACCGTCATACTTCTATATCTGTCTCTTCCCCGTTCCAGGTTTCCATCCTCAGCTCCAAGAGGAGCATGAACATTGGAATATTCCTGAAACAGTTCAAGCGGTGAGTCAGTGGCACCACTTTTGGGGTGGAACTGCTTTTGCTCAATGATTTCTTCAGGTAATACGTGTAAAACAACACTGGATGCAACATGGCTGCATCACACTGACAAAGACAACATGCCCCGACAGGTTTGCTGTACACTAGGACAACCCTCTGGCATCCTGTTCAGATCATATCTGTAACTGAAAGGGTTTGTAAACATATTGTCAGAGGTTACTTGGCAAACACAACAGCTATAACAGAACATGAAAGAAAGTAACTGTTTATCAAGTAAAACATTTGGGATCAAACTGACAGAATTGTCCACATCAGCTCAAACAGTCCAAAGTGATGACATGTAATTTGAACTTGTTTAGTCACTTCCTGCTCTACGAAAGTGCAGAACACTTTTGCCAAATATTAGTCCAGGATTATTAAATCCCCAACAGCAGTTCACATTAAAACAGTTGAGATTTTGCTCAGCTATTTAAACAGGCAGAGGCTTGTTGATGTCAGCGCTCCCAACGTTTCCAGTCATACAAAAGGATGGTTTTAACATGGACTTACAGCTCATAAGATGTTCCAGCCCTACACCAACACTGAAAACATTATGGCTGATGATGACTGCAGAACTGAACACTTCCTGTGCCTCCACCTCCATCCACAGGCCAGTAAAAGACGTGATTGAAGACATTAAATCGGGGCGAGGTCTCAGTTTTGGCACTGGAAAACTACGAGAGCTCTGTAGGTTGTTGCCAGATGATGGGGAGGTATTTGACTCGTGTTTTTGATCATGCAAATCTCTTTATATTACTCATTTTATTGCATGCCAAAGAATAAATCCTGCAGACAAATGACTTGTAAGTTTTTTTTTTTTTCTTCAATGTAGCTGAAGCAGCTGGTTGGGTTTAAAGGTGACCCATCTGCTCTACCAGAAGCGGATCTTTTTATGCTACTGCTGGTCAAAATTCCCAGGTAAGACCCTGGATGCACATCAATCACTTATATATTTTAATGCTGCTGGTGATTTTCAAATGTAAATGGTGATTTACTGGATGCTTCCTAGTTATGAAGAGAGACTGAGCTGCTTAGTGCTGAAAGATGAATTATTCCCCGTCATGGATGAAATGAAAGAATTCATTGGCACTCTGACAGAAGCTGGGAAAGGTATGGTTGACTTTCCTTCATTTATTTAAATGATTTTTAAATTAGAGCTGTTTGGAGTTTTGACGCTAACACTATATTTCTTCCTTTAGAGCTGTTAATGTGCGACAATCTTCATTCTATCATTCGCTTGGTGTTGAAGACGGGAAACTACATGAATGCTGTAAGTGTTTGTTATGTGATGCAGGAGTAACAGAATATTCCCCTTTGTTTTTGCGCATCACTGATCTGAAAGCGTTTGTTTGTTCACAGGGTGGTTATGCAGGCAGCGCAATTGGCTTCCGAATGTCCTCTCTACTGAAGTTAGCTGATACCAAAGCAAATAAACCTGGAATGAATCTCATGCATTATGTTGTGATGGCAAGTCGTCTTCAGTACTTTAATTTCTGTGTCTTGAACTATGGCAGCAAAGTGCGATTGTTCCATAAATTCATTTGTTCCCTACAGCAAGCCCAGAAGGCAGATGTAACACTTCTGAAGTTTCCAGAACAGCTAAAGCACATTGAAGCTGCAGCAAGGTAATAATAATAATAATAATAAAAACTGTGCATTTTTTTATTTGCTTGACTGTTAAATTATTTAATACACATGTTTTTTAAAGATTAAATAAAAGTGACATTGAAGCTGAGTTTGAAAGGCAAGTGAAGAAAATACAAGATGCCAAATCAAACACCTTGAAACAAGAAGATCTAAAAGCACAGATGGAGGACTTCATAAAGGTGATGGTTGCCACAGGAAATTCAGTGCAGTTTCAGTGACATCCATCCATGTGTATGTTTCTAACATCTTGGTTTGTGCTTCCATTAGAAAGCTGAGGCTTGCTTGGAAGAAACAGAGACTGATCTGGAAGAGCTTCAGTCAGTTAGTGACTCAGTGGCCGAGTACTTCTGTGAAGACTCCCAGACTTTTAGACTGGAGGAATGTTGCTCTATTTTTCACTCTTTCTGTGAAAAGTTTCTTCGCGCCATACAGGTAGGCCAATGTGCTGACATGTTTGTGCACAAACAATAAAATAAAACTTGTCTTTTAGTCATTATTATGTTGTTATTCTGCAGGAAAACAAGGCCAGAGAGATGGCAGAGGTGAAACGGAAACGCATCGAAAAATTACAGAACGCAGCGAAGCGCAGATCCACGGCCACCTGCTCCAGCAGAGACAAAGAAATGGACGGCATTGCGTTAGAGTCTGTACTGCAGAACTTGCTCACCGATCGCAGGAGACCTGGGACGCCTTTGTCGATGCATGGAAGCCCAAGGAGTTGTAGTCCTGCTGACGGGAGCCTATTTGAAATCAGTTCTCAGACGAATCTTCCTTCTGGAATTCAAAACTATAAAAACAGAGCTAATGAGATGTGCAAAAAAGAGTGGAACTCAGCAATCGAACTCACACAGACATTTTCAAAAGACAAGTTACATTTTGAAAACAATAAACCAGAAGGTGACAACACCCATGAAGAAAAAATCAAGTCTTCCCAAAAGGAGAACTCTCAGAATGTAACACAGCAAGCCAAAAAGACCTCCAGAGCCCTCTCGACAGTTCGATCGTTCTCCGCCAACTCTGAGGAAGATGAGGAAGATATGCAAGACAACAATGAGGAGGAGGCCCAAAAGTTGCGTGAAGCGTCCAGAAAGGTTTTGCAGTATCAGAGCAGCCGTGGCAGTGCTTCGTCAGTGGACTTCTCTCTGGAAAACCAGAAATCTCCTCCTACGAAGACCACCATGCCTCGTCAGCTCACGTTCGATGAGGAAACTCAAAGGTATCCTGGTGACCCAACCAATGAGGATTTGGTTCAGTTTTTGCTCGGCCCTCATTCTTCCTCAAAACGTAACCTCGGCCGCCGACATACTCTACCTACTAAAATCAAAGAACAGAAAGATAACCTGGAGATTCAGTCTACGATTATAAGTCCAAATCTTGTGCAACAGGTCAAAGTTGGACGTGAACCCTCAAAGCCAGTTTTTGATTTCACTGATCTTTCCCAGAACTTAAAGAAATCCAGTGGTCAGGACCAGAATTCTCCATCAGCAGAAAAGAAGAGTAAACCAAACGATCCTTCAGTCCATTCTCCAGGTGAAGGCTTCCAGGAGCTAAACATGAAGGACAAATCAATGGAGAGCACCGACAGCCACCAACAGATAAATAGTGAGAACGTTCTTCCAAGAAGTAACTGGTTTAAGACTGAGAACCCAGGATTTTTTTTCAATTTTTTAAAACGCTTGGGAGATTTGAGCAAACAACAGAACAGCAAGGAAACCGTTCCTAAGGGCACAGATTCTAGTGTGTAGACATGGAAATTCCTTTAAATGATGACAAAATGTATTAGTTTGACGCTCATGTAATTGAAAACGTTAAATGGTAATTAGCCAGTAAGAGTTAGATTCATGTAATATGTTGATGAGATATAATTACATGTTATATCATGATGACAGTATAGTGTTTTCCTTTATTTTAATTTTGAAAGGGAGTTTTAGTAAACTGAAGAACGTTTTGTCAGATGGTATTTTGTATGTTGTACCACTAGATGGCGAGATTGGACAGTAAATTGAAAAGGAAGCTTGAGCTGTGACGTGTTTTGGCCTCTTTTTCAAGTTAGAGGCCAAACTGAGATGGTTGGGACATGTGCAGAGGAGGGATAGGGGGTGTATTGGTAGAAGTATGTTAGAAATGCAGCTGCCAGGAAAAATATAAAGAGCATTTCCAAAGAGGAGGTTAACTGATAAAGTTAGAAATGACATGGAGGTATATATATGGAGTGAGGATAGAGGATGTCGAGGACGGAGTTAGACTTGCTGTGTTCCTTGAAGAGGGAACAGCTGAAAAAAGAAGTTGTGAAAGTGTTTTAAATTTGCAGGCAATTTGTACGTTGTGTGTCAAAAGAAAGATGGAAAAACTCGCCATAAGGCATTTGACTACACTTTTTTATCCATAAATAATATTTTTTTTGCTGCTCAGAATGTCAACCAAACTTGGATAAGCGAGTGTAGGTCAGAAATGAAAATCAAGAACGTGCAGAGAAAGTGTTGAGGCTGGTGACAGAGAGATTTCAGCTTAGAAGAAAGAAACTGAATCTGTATTAAAAAGTTATTTTGCTCCATCTATTTTTATATGACTGTAACTTGTCTTTACTAATTGTACATAATTCTTTTCTAATTTGTAGCTGTACAATAATTAATATATTTCATTGTAATTCTTAATATTTCTTGCTTTAAATCACATCAGATGTGCAGAAGCTTGTTGTTTAGTTAAACTGAATTGTTCGTCTAAAATGGGTCAGTGTCACAAAGACTGCGTCTGTCAGAACACTTCTGAACCATGGAGAGTCTGGGAACGTGAACAATGCTGATCCTAAACCAACTTGTTAAAGGCATGACAGTGAAGGTCAAACAACAAACGTGAATCTACCTCACAGCTAAATACAGCCCCATTAGAAAATTAATCAGCTAATTCATTCTTGAGTTCATAAAGTTTGTTCATGTTAATGTTGCTAGTTTCAATTATTAGAATGATTACTTCATCAATATTACATTGGGTACTCCCACTTGAGTGCATCTGTTACATCATGTAAAAGTATGCTTGATCTGATGGCTTTCAGAATGTTCTGGAGGTATAAAATCTAAAAGGGGGACATGTTTTAACATTCAAACTACAGCAATTTAAAAGACAACATCAACTAAGTTACCAGTATATTTGTCAATTCAATGTAAATTAAGTTAAATACTGTATATGTAAAATTGTTGAGGAATTCTACATCTATTATCCAACCATATGTATTTAAATATTTAAAAACTAAAATCAATATGTTTAATTTGTACAAATCTAAAGTCTTATGTTATCAGCGAGGATTGATGATGTACAATCAAAGTGTGCTGGGCCTGATTTTGTACTCCAGCTAAAGATGAGTTTCTGTTTGGACCTGTTATAATAGTGCCTTTTGTTAAAAAAATAAAATAAAATAATAATAATAATAATAATAATAAAATCAAAAATGTGATTAATGTGGAAACAAAAGAGTTCTCTCTATTTTGTTTAAATAAAAGATTTGTGATTGTTGGCATTCTTTAGTATGACAAAAGATTCTGTAATGGAAAACATTCCAACAAAATGTAATAAGAAACAGCCAAATTACATTAAAAATTCATATTTAAAGCTTCAATTTTATATGTTCAAACAAGTTTTAAGTTTCTATATATATATATATATATATATATATTTGGTTATTTGTGCAAAAATGTTCCATAACATCTGTTACATAGTACAGTCGATAGATGAATAACAGAGTAACACAGCACATTGAAGTATTAATTTGTTTAAAGTTAATTAAATTTATTGCAAAATTCCATACATTGTAGTTTTTCAGAAATAATTGCAAACAACATTAGGGATCAGAGAAATGCCTATCATGCAAGTGAGGCTTGCATTGTGGTCGCGTGCTCCGTTCACCTCTGCAGCTAGACTGCTGCAGCCATCTTGATGAAACTGGAAGCAGTCTCCATGGCAACTCTGCCAAGAGCAAAAGAAGGCTGTTTACCCTTCAAGCTCCACCCCCCAACAAACTTCTCATTCTGTATTATCACGACAGCCACAGAGACAATACACACATTTCACACATTCAGAGTTCCAGCTTCTCTTTTTCAACTTCAGTAAAATATATGGATCTTTTTTTTTTTTTATTACCTCATATGTAAACATGAGCTTTTGCATTCCACTTCCATATTCTAGGCCTCTAAAAATCAAAAATTTCCACTCTATACACACACTTATTCTGTATCCACATTTATACCCCTATCTTACTGACTTTTCTTAAAATTAATTGTTAAAAACTTAATAGTCAGTTGGTTTTACCCAAAACGTCCAAACACCTACTCACTCTCATCATCACACCCATATCCCAGTTCTGACCATGGCATTGAGATTTATGACTTAGTAATATTTCCTCAAAGCCCTGTTGTGTCTTTCAGTTATCAGGCTCCTCTCTTGTGGAACCAACTTCCAGATTCTGTCCATAAAGCTGACACATTGTCCAGTTTTAAGACTGGGCTCAAGACTTTTCTTTTTGATCAATCCTATAGCCAGTGTTGGCTTGTCATGCTGTCTTGAACTTGGACTAGGACAAATTGACCTAATTTCCTTAAATTAATTTCTAAAACTGAATAGTTTTAATTTGATATGCCATTCTCAACCTGCCATTGTGTATCTGTTCCAACTAAACCCAGCCGGTTGAAGCAGTTGGCTGCATGTTCTGAGTCTGGTTCTGCTAAAGGTTTCTTCCTCACGAGGAAGTTTTTCCTTTCCCCTGTCACCTTCATGCTTGCTCAAGATGAGAGTTCTGTGATGGAGTTAAACAAGCAGTCTGCTCCTCAGATAAATAATGTTAAATTATTATTTGTATACAGTATATAAATGTTTTTTGTGAACTTAATTTTATATATGCATATTTCTGTCCAGTGCCCTGAGATGAATTATTTTGTGACTTGGCGCTATATAAATAAACTTAATTAAAATTGAAATTGTGTATCTGTTCCTCCTTCCTGTTCCTCTCAAACCCAACCTATCAAAGCCTGGTTCTGCTAAAGGTTTCTTCCTCATGCGGGAGTTTTTCCTCTGTTGTCTTCATGCTTGCTCAAGATGAGAGTCTGTGATGGAGTTAAAGTCAAAGCAGTCTGCTCCTCAGATAAATAAAGTAACTTTTTTAATGTAGGCCCTACATGAATCCAATAATTCTCAGTCGGGTCATCTGGACAGTTTCTTTTTCATAGAAATGTTTCACCCTCCATCCGGAGGGCATCATCAGTCAGAGGAGTTCCAGCAAACTGTTTCCCCAACAAGCAGTAAACACCTTAAGTGGATTTGGTACCTGGATTGTTGAGCATGAACTTTCTTGTCTTTTATTGTATGTTATTGCTTATGAAATAAGACCCAACCAACCCTCCAGAAAACAAACCAAATCATAAAAACTGCAGACTCCTCGCAGAAAAACCCGGGGCTTGAACCCAGAACCTTATTGCTATGCGACCCATAAGTCCTCATACAGCCCCGCCACCCCAAATCAGATTAAAAAAATGTATTCCACGCAAAAAAAAAAAAAAA
>JARVGV010001299.1:32526519-32538598 GCA_031762435.1 Hypsolebias longignatus | reverse complement strand
CCCCCCCCAAATGTGAGCTGAAGCTCAAATGTGGAACTTCTTACCTGTCCGTCAGTCCCAATGGTACCTCCACAGTCACTAAGGAGCTCTGACATGTCATAGTAGCTGGAGAATTCCCACAAACAAGCCTCCAAGTTGAGATTTCTGTAGAACCGGAGCGTCCCAGATCCCCTCAGAGAAGTGTCGTATTGGTAAGGCTCCGTGTTGCCAATTACCTCTGGATTCTTTGTGGCTTCAGTAAGAAAGCCGTAGCGGGTCTTGATCTCATTGTAGTCCAACAAATTGGAGCAGCGATGGTGGCCAACGCGAGTCCCATCAAGGCTCAGAGTCAGTTCGAAATTGGAAAGGGGTCTGGTGGACACGACAGGCAGCATTCCTGATAGCGGAAACAAACAGTGGTAAGAAAGTGCAGAAATGTCAAGTGGCACATTAAACCATCACTTTCGTGATTTGTGGGATTAACAGATGTTTATAAATCTTTATGTATCTTAGTTTAGTGAGGAAACACATTCAAAACAACATCTGCTTGTCTCACCATCAATGTGAGGCATGGTAACAGTTAATTTGATGAGATTGGGGTAGTCTGAATCCTCTGCTCCACTGTATCGCAGCTTGGCAGAGAAGGGTTCGGCCCCAACTGTACCTGCAACACGAGGCTGACACATTCCTGCAACCATGCAAGATAAATAAAAACAAAACATTCAATTTCCCAAAAGGATTCTAAACAAAGAAAATCTACTTTGTATTTTGTGCTAGATTGAGGCTAAATGGGATAGAAATAGGTTGAACTCACCTTTGTCTGTGCTGATTGACACTATGGGGCTGCTAAGTTCTAGACCTTCATCACCGTTAGAGTTCACAGCCCTTGCAACACACTGGACCCTAGAACCAGCTTGGAAATAGACTGAGTCCAAAGTTATGAGTTTGGAGGAGGTGAAGAAAGTGTCAAAGTCGACTTCCCTCATTAGGCTGGTGACACCGTCTGGACCTGTGGGAGCGCTCACAAGCCAACGGTAGCGAGTCAAAGTGTTGTTGATGTTCTCGCTTAAGCAAATAGAGCCGGTTTTGTAGAAGTCTGGGTACTTGGGGTTGCACGCCTGAAAAAAAAAAAAAATCAATAAACAAGTTTGTAAGTGAAAGACAGATGCAGAAAAACAGTAACTAAGAATGGAGCTAAATGTTGGTTTGTGGTTTAATAATTAGTTAGGACATACAGTGACGCAGATGACCGGGTATCCAGCCACAGGCAGGGAGTCCTCACTCGTTTTGATGTTATCATAATGATACAGAGAAACCACTCTGGGTGTGGAAGGAAATGTGACATCTGCCATGCTGTCGGACTCTTCAATATAAATAATGGTTTTGCTCGTCTGCTGATAGACAAACAAGAGCAGTTTAGAAAAATTCAGGGAAATACATAAGTGATACCTGTGGCAGTTAAACGTCACCTTTGTTTCCGCCACCATGTTCTCATCAGGCTTAAGATGGACAGTGAAGGCCTCTCTCATTTCTCTGACACCATCATATAAAACCTCCACCTCCACATAGTGCTCTGCGTCGCCCTGTTTGAACACTATTTCTGCAGGAGAAAGGAGAGAAATTTGACAAATATTTCCCAGCGAAAGCCACTCAGCCGGCTGCCTGATAAAAGAAGCTGAGAATAATATTTACCCTCGGAAATTGGATGGTAGTCCTCCCCGGAGGTAGCAGACCCATCTTTGGTGTGAACTCGAACAACAGAGACTTTGGAGGTGTCTCCAACGCGCAACACGGGGATCTTCACCACAGAGATTTGACCCTTTTCCTTTGGTTCGTTCACACTCAGCTTGGCCTCTCCAAAACTAATAATGGGTCCTGTGAAAGCATTTTATATTCTTTTGATCGAGCTGTAAACTGTCATGTTACAAAGTTACCAGATATTACAGTCAAAATCATTACAAATCTGAATCTGTGGCCACTATTTAAATTTTATAATCTGATCTAATATAAAACAAGTAATTTTTCGCTAAAATTCTCCTCACAGTCACTTTGAGAAGCACTACTTGACAAGAAAGTGAAGCATTCTTACTGTCCGCATCATCATTTATCTTAATGAGTGTTTCATTCTGCTTCCCAATAGATGCTCCAAAAGGAGAAGCACTCTTGGGGCTTCCCAACACGAGACGAAGCTCTTCGTCCTCCTCATGTATTGTGTCATCAACCAGCATGAGTAAACAGGGTTTTTCACTTTCTCCTGAAGACATAAAAAGATATGACAGGTTGAAACAGCTTTGCACATGTCCTATTGGATATAGGTATAGTAGCACAAACAGCACAAGACGATAAGTTAGATGTTATTGAACTACCTGGTAAGAAGGTGATAATGGAGGCGTCCGTGTTTGGCCTCTCATTGAAGTCCATCATGACCTGCGCTGTTCCCTGTCGGCTGTAACAGCGAACTGTAGACTTGTAGCTGATATCGCCGCTACGATACACAGTAGCTGAGATCTGTCCTGCATTCTCATTTCCTACGTGCACAGCATGATGGAATTGCACCTTTGGCACTAAAACAAAATAGTTGAATCCAAAATTTAGAAAGAGAACTAGTAGCATCTGAGACACTGTGTAATTATTTCAGTAAACTTTGATAACCGTCATATTTTTTTACTCACAGTCAGAAACAGAGTCATTGATGATGATGACAGTCTTGCTTGGCTCCCCGAGGATCCCATTCATGGGCATTCGTAGTACAAGTTCAAACTTCTCTGGTCCTTCCAGCACCGGCTGACCGAGATCGTCCAGAATGGTCACGCGGAACGTCTGCATGGTGACCCCTGGTGCAAAGTCCAGATTCTGGCTGATCCCCATATAATCCACACCAGCTGCTCACCAACAAAGAATAGATAAGACATGTTTCAAACAACATATTTCAGTGTTAATACTGGCCTTTCATAGATTACTAGTTTGCAAATGTCACTAAATGTGAAAGATGAAATGCCATACCCTGCATGATCACAAAGTACTTTGTCACATGGGTAAAAGTTATGAATAAATGCATGAATGAAGCTAGATAGCCATGAGCTCGAGATCTCTCTGATGTCCAGCTCCTGTTTGTTTTCTTGTTTTTTTGCCACTCTTTAAAGAGCCTTTGTTATGAGACCTTGACCTTTGCCTGCAGGCCCTTTCCCCCCAAAACCTATCAGCCAGATATATGAGCTTGGATTTCTATCATCTTGCATATATTAAGGAGCTAATTGCCTTTACAGATGTAATGCAGGTAGGAGAAGAGTTGTTAAGAATCTGTGAAAAGGAAGATGACTGCCTAGGGGTAAGAGATAATAGAAGCCATAGGGAAGACTTGAGGAAAGAGCAATCCGACTTGGACTCAAAAATGCAGAAGAATCAGTATGCATCCCAGAAACTCAGTTTTCCGCTCAGTATAGTATTATCTTCACAACAATGTGCACATCCAGTACTTCTAGGACAAATTCTGAACTAAGAAACCCTGGCCTTTTCTCCTCCCAACCTAAAAAAATGTTTACATTCCCCAGGCCATCCACACAACATATCCATAGTGGAAATCTTGGTGCGCAGGTGAGCTCAGAAAAACAAAGCCTGACAGGTTGATGACTTAAGTCCATTGTTTAGTTTAGTTTACATTTATTTAAGCATGAACGAGCTGAAGCTGTCAGAGAAGGATGTTTATCAGAGACGTGTACCCTCAGCAGAGACAGGATCCGTCTTTTTGGAGTGCGCCGTGACAGTTCCTCCTTTGGAAAGATCAGTCCCTGTCCTCCACACCTGCACTTCCACAAAGCCATCACTCTCATCCACATGGTATTCTGTGCTTCCAAAGTAGAAAACAGGATCTGGAAACATCAACAAAACAGCAGATGGAAATAAATAAACAAATAAAAGACAAAATACAGGAACATTGAGTTCATAACCCACTTAGAACAATAAATTTGAATGTATGATGTAATTGAACACTTGAATTTTTAATGACTAGCATACACTGTTAGAGTATATGTAATTACAAGAGAACCAAGGGACCTCTTCCGTCAGAGTTACAGTAGGCAGGTATTCAACACTATAATTGAGGACCTTAACTGTTTTTACTGCCATGATGTTTTGGAAGTATATTTTAGGCTGCAACAAAGTTTATTAAACAAAAGGAAACCTTGGGGCAAAACAGAATTTCCTAGTTCTGTTCTGGATGAGCCTGCTGGTTGTGCTGACTTTGATAGTGATGGGTCTGAGAGGCAGACAGGATGCCTGACAGGAGGTCTGGGGGATGTAAGGCTTGAAGTGCCAGCCCAGGCCTGTCTGACTGCAATTAGTGTTTCTATGAGCTGAGATTCCACTGCAGCCAAACTCACCTGCTGTGATTTTAACTCTTCAAGTGCGACACTCCTTTCACTGCTGTCCAACATGTCATGAAGCTTATGAGATGGTTGCTAGATTGTGGACTTCTCTGTTTGTTTGCTTCTGAATGTGTGGGTTGCTGCTAGTAAATTCAGAACACTGGCAGTCATAAGGACACATTCTTGTAAATTAGTGAATATTTCTTTGTGAGCACTAATGGGACACAACTTAACTGTAAAAACATTGTGGTTTTTAAAAGCAGCTGTGACCAAACAGTGAATAAATAGAGCAAATGACAATGGCTATGGGCAGAGTTGCTGTTGCCATGACAATGGAGCTCAGTGCCAACAAACTGGTACTCGTTTCTCGTCACAAATTATAAGGGAAAATGGAAAATGTGGAACCAAATGATAAATTTGCAAAACAAACCCATTTTTGTTGATTGTGTTATCTCGTCAAAAGGGAAAGAAAAGACAGAGACGGTGAATAGCTGTCAGTCAATGGTGCGGCCAAGCAGAAAAACATGTTGTTGTCCCTCATTATACAATTATTTACCAAATAATGGGAGTTTTGAAAGGACATTTGCATGTGCTGCCTTTTTAGTCAAAGGTTTGGTATTAAATAAAGATTGTAAAAGACTGTTTAAGCAAGTTTGTGGTTCACAAAGATTTTATGTTGTTCTTTTGGGGTGGCCACAGCAACAGAACGTCAATGAAGGATTTGGCTTTTTTATGATGCCCTTCATTATGGACCATGTGCTCAAACCCACAACCTCAGGATTATGAGACCGCAACACTGACCATCAAACCACTGCCCCCGCCACCTCCCCCACCCCCAAAACACACACACACACAGACCTGAATAAAACCACCCAGCAACGTCGTGCAAGCAACGGATGGAACACCTTCACGCTTATTTTCTTATGATATGGGCACAACAATAATGCTATCTTAGTTGGCCTGCAGCTGCCAAAACATTTCTCCACAGAGAAACCAAACAAAGATGGTTTTGGCTGCCTGCACTGGGTCTACCTGGAGGAGTAATCAGATCTACAAGGCTGAAGAGTTGGACGCCAGGAACTCGGGCCCTGTTGGACTCGTCCAGTAATCAGATAAGGTTTTTGCACCACACAAACAAAAAGCTTCAAAGACCTAAGGCCCATTAACTGAAAGGTAAACCATCCACAACCTCCATGAGCTCAGCAGCAACTCTGACACCAGAACACACATCTAAGGTTACATGGATGGAAGTGGAGATTATCGGAATTTAGACTAAACTTCCAAGTGTTTCAACCTATTTACAGTTATGAGAAAAATCAACATTTTGATGGCTTCAATAAATTGATGAAAACGAATATTTTTATTTAAAAATGAACAAATGCAAAGAGAAAAATAAAGCACTGCACAATAACTCCTTTGATAAAATCAGTGTGCCAAATCCTTTGTTCTGCAAAAGCCTAATGCTGCAAAGTAAAAATACCTCTTATGTTAAATATGTGTGAACATAAAATAAAAGTCAAGACATGGGGAAAGACGCAGACATCCCTAAGGACTCTTAAAGTTTCTCTGACGGCTTGATTTCGCTTGAACTTTGCACAGAATTCCCACAGCGCTAAGTGGCTTCTTCAATGGTGAAATTCAATAGAGCCTTGACAAGTGCTCTGCTGCCAACTGTGCAATAGGAAAAAAAAATTGTCTCCTACAAAACACTTAAAAGCAACTTCATTTTTTTTAGTTCTTAAAACCAAAAATAACATCTGATGACAGCAAAAAAAACATCTGAACTTCAAAAGACTGGTCTAAAGTATTATTTGCCTAAGTGCTGAGGACATCTGTCAATAGGTTTTAAAAAATGGGAATCCAGGTGGGACATAATGACAGGGTTTGAACGTTTCCTCTCGATTCATGTCACCCATGTTAAAACAGTTTGTAATCATACTTTCCAAACGAGAATCAAATCTTCAGGCGAGTGACACAAGGCTATAAATATACCAGCCGAGTCCTGCTGTACAAGCATTTTCATGTCTTACATTCTGACCCCACCAAAACATTTTCCCGGATGCAGAGGGGTTATCAAACAGCAATTACCTCTGCAAGAAAGAACAAGTTTCTCCAAACACAGTGCAACAAGGTGGAAATCACAGGGATTTGGCTTCCGTGTTGTCTGCCACATGGGAAAACAGCTGGTGCTTTAAGGATTCCAGCTGTTCGTGATAATGTAGAAGGACCGGACAGCTTGCAAACGTTCTGTTTTTAAATACCATATGATTTTCTCTTACAGGAAAAAACGGGCAAGCATAATTTAACATCCATTTTAGAGGACTACAGGAAAAAAAAAGTGTGTGCACACATACCAATATGCAGATCAGGGTAAACTTGGGACTCAGTGTCTTGTCCACATGGGGAAAGAAGCCCGGATCAAACTACGGTACTAACTATTCAACCGGAAGGCAAACGCTTCTCCTCCTGAGCCACAGCCTCTTCTGTCAGTTGATTTGATTGGCTGGCTGGGATAATAAATTGAAGTAACAAACCCAGAATTGAATTTAGCAATTGAAGATGTTGCTCTATTTAAAGTGAATTAGCAGGGAGGCAGCTGATGCCTGAGGCATGTTTACTGAATTCTGACCATAGTTTATTTTGGAAGCTGATTATATTTCTGTCTTTTCTGGATAATTTAGAATGCTAATTAGGAAGAAAAGCAACAATGCAAATGTAAAACATTTATCTCACTTTACTTTGTGGTTTCTTGCACTCTCTTGCATGTAAAATGTGGTGTTTGCATGAAATAAAATGTGTACATTATTGACCTGATGCTTAATTAATGTTTTTTTTTTTTTTTTTTTTGCACTTTAGTATGCTTGCCAACAATTCTTGTTAAAATGCCCTTTTGCTAAACTGGCAGCGTGTTGGATTTTATTTTTTATACAAACCATTTGAGATGAAAACCCCCACAAAGCTGCTGAGAACCTCCTGGGGAGTTCCAGTTTACAGACATCACACTCAGAGCCAGGTGTTTGGCCAGGCACAGACTCTTCCTGCACATGCAAGTACAACACTTGAAAGCTATTCTAAAGGCGGGATGACAAAGAAAGATGTGTTGCCCCCATTTGCCTTGGATCTGTACATGCATTTAGAGACCAGAACCTGGATTACACGCTTGAATTTAGCCAGAACAGCTGAACTAAAAGTGGTAATGAATCTCCTGCTGCCTCTCTACCCTTTCAGACAGGAGATCAATCTTGTTTTTCTTGCCTCAGAGCTGTTTACCATTTACTTCAGCATCAATGCTCAAGCTTTTTCATTATCATCTCCTTTAGGGGAGACATGAAGTGGTTGACATCATCTTATTTCTTCCCCCTCTTCATGTTTCAACAACATTATTCCATTTTCTTTATCAACTTCATCCTATCTAGGGTCATGGAAGATTGGGGTCTATCAGAGCTGACACTGAGAGGCGGGGTGCATCCTAGACAGGTTGCTAGTCCTTGAAAAGGACAAAACACTCGTAAATCTGGTCAATTTAGCATGTATGCCATTGAAATGTGTAAGGAAACCAACACAGACTGAATAAACCCTGACAGAGACTGATACAATGTGCCAACCATACACTGAACTCAGTACCCTGTTGCTGAAAAACTCTGAAAGAAAAAAAAAAATAACACAACCACTAAACAATGGCGGCAATGAATCCTTGCGAAATTCGCAATTAAATTCTACAGTTAATCATCCAAATAATGAGTAAATAAACCATTATTGCTGATTGTCAAAGAGTTGAGTTAATTCCTTACTGATCTACGTCGTCCATCATTGATGATTCTCTGAGCAAATACATAACAAGAACTGTTCAAGCAGTTGAGTGAAAATATGTTTTATTTTGCTCGTAAATGATTTGACCTTTCAGCTAATAAAAAAGGATTACTCAGGCAAATAAATAGCGAAAGCCGCTGCAACACCAGGAACATACACAGACCAGCTCTATGAAGCAAGGAGTTTATCCTCCACAGCTTCCTAATGGTTTCTTCCTATGCTAGTCATCAATAAAAATAAACTTTACTGCAACCATTTAGTTTCAATAACCATTAATCTTTTGCTTTGTTTATCTGAGTTTATTTTCAAAGTAAAACTTAAAGTTAGGCGTTTGTTAGTCTTGGAAGACTTCTCTGCACTTGCATGTTTTATTTATTGTTTCACTTGATTTTAAACCATCCCAGTGTTCACTTAGAGCTAAGGCAAAATGTCGCAGTCTACTATGTCTCCATTACCCATGACAGTTACAGACATCCATGAGTGACAGTGTTAAAGTCCAAGGCTTCAACAAACCCAAGAGAATGTAATTTAATAGTAGCAATGGAAGCATATTTCTTTGTCAAGACGCCTGGATGGTGCAGGAGCTGACAGGTGAGTCTCAGCAGCTGTTCAGACAGTCTGCATTCAGGAACGGTGTGGGGTCAAAGGTCATCTGTTTTCTCTCAGGTTACGCACTTTTCAAATCTTACATTTTGGAACTGCTTAAATGTGTACACTTGAAGAGTGTAAAACAGAATCAATACCTTATTCTGAAGCCTAAAAGAAGATTTGGCTATGAGCCAAATGGAGGAAATTGCAAGATATGTTATATTTTTCTTAGTTGGGGATATGAATGGGCAAATAGTTTTTGGTTTAGCTAAATATTTGAAAAACTATCAGCATGCATCAGGATACCAGCTATTGTCTCAAAAGTTCTAATGTTGCGGTCAAAGGTGCACACCTTAGGACTACAGTAGTCCCTCACTACTTGGTGGTTCGTTTTTTGCTGACTTGCTCTATCACATTTTGTTTAAGTACTGTACTGTACATGTACAGTACATAATATCCCCCTCCCCCATAAAAAAGTTACAAAAAAGTTCAAGTTGTATCTTCACTGCTGAGTATCTGGCCTGCAGTTGATCTGGACTCAGTGTGACCCGGATCCTGTAAGCTGCAGACGACAGACGGCTTAAGAGTTTAGAGGACTGATTTGTGAACTTCATTTCTGCAGGATAGGTCTGCAGAAACAAACTGAGTTGGAATAGAACAGAATTGGACTAGAACTGAGCCACTGCTGTTCTGCTAGTAAGTAAAATTTAGTAATGTATGCTGTTAAAATGACGTAGGTTTAAGAGTTTAGAACATTGCAAGAATGTGGGAAGTGTTCCTAAAGCCTTAATACAGTATAAAGTTTACTGCACTTGAACTTAGACTTGAACTTGGACTACTGTAGCCCTACGTCATGTTTTTTTAGTTATGGCAGCAATTCAGGGTATGGATCCACCGCGATAAACGAGGGACTACGTTATTGTGAATATAAGAATAAAAACATTTTGCGTGTCATGCAGAACATCATATCACAGAGGAAATATAGGTGTCTCAGTACATCTCCAGTAATTAATGTTTTGTTTTCAGAAAACAGATTTAAGACTGGATGCTTCATTGTCCCTTCAATTATTAATCTGTAGTTGGGTTTTAACCCCCCCCAAAATGTAATCATAATGGATTTTTCATCTTCACAACTTCCAGCCTGCAAACATAGAGCCTTGACTTTGCAGCAGCGCTTATGGAGATTCTCAGAGCGATAAGGAAGTGAGCAGAGGCCGTCAGGTGTTGAGGAACAAAGAGACATCAGGAAGAAGTGGGAGACTATCAGCCCTCCTGTATGAGCCTGCAGATATGAGATAAACTCTTTGCCTTCAAAATGTAGGGCTGCACACCCAAATCTTTTCTCTTGGAGTTGAAATAAAAACACACCCACGTGGTAAAAGCTCAGAAACACATTACCATTCACTCCAAGATGGTTTCTGCCTTTATATTCACTGCCTATGGTATAGCTGAGTTTAGAAAGTATCACATTTATAAAACCTTTTCCAAAACTGTTTTGATTTTGGATGAAAAAATGGTAATCCCAGTACTTTACAATTTCTAATCTGGTATAACTTGCCTTTGAGGAACACAAAGACGACTAATTACTAGTAAAAAATATATATTTTTTTTAAAGTACAGGTTTCCTGGGTCTTAAATCAGAACTGAAAGTGAAAAGAATCAAAGAAAATATGCTAAAATGTCTTTGAACAATCAAAGCCTTATAATTTGTTAGTCTGATTGCATTTGAATGCATACTTACAATCAGTAAAATGACATCTTACCATCATCCATATCGGGAATGATTATGATTTTGGCAGTGGGGAACTCTGAGCCCAGGCGGCCACCCATGGGCATGCTGAGGGTGACATTGAAGCTTTCCTCATCTTCGTACAGGGAATCATCAATTATCACTATCCGACAGGATTTCTCTATCTCTCCCTTGTCAAAGCGCAGGATGCTGTGATGGTCCTCAGGCCTGGAGATGTAATCAGAGTAGGAGAGCACCGTGGTGGGGACAGTGCCTGTGGCCGAAACTGCAAAGACCAAAAATAAGTTACATTTAAAAAAAGATTTGTAGGCTCAGTCATCCAGGTAAATAACAACAGAAAAAGGTTAAATTGTCCTGTGGACCAGTTTCTTTAAAGAGAAACGGTTTGTCTCCCATCGGGAAGATTTCGTTAGTCTGTGGCCTGCCAACCAGATCTGTCCCATAGGTACCGGTAGTCTTCACTGCTGTGTTTCAATCCAACCTCCTGTGGAATCTCAAAGAGGCTTTTAACACATGCAAACAGGGCACACCTGTCCAAAACAATCAATCTTCATCTGCAACAATCACCTGTTTTAGGCCAGATGGCCAACTTGCTACTCACAGAAACAGCCTGACTGACGAAGTCTTCCAGATGGGAGATGAAATGTTTCTCACTTAAAAACTGGTCCAGAAGACATGATTTAACCTTTTTTGTAACTACATAAAACTATTTTTCACCATAATGTTTGTTTATCTTGTCAAGAAAGTGGAAAGTTTCCAATTTTAAGATGCCAGTCATCCAAATGTAGCCTAGAAGAGTGGTCTTAGACAAAGGTTTGTATCAGACAGACATGAAATGAGTAACTAACTGCAGAAACAGTTAACCACAGTAATTTATACACTCATTGATGGGAACTGTGTTACCTTGCTGGGTGTAGCATATAACCATGAGCTCTTGGCTGACATCTCCACTCCTGCGAACAGGAATAAGCAGCTCACCGATGTCCTCCTCTATGTTGTACACAGCAGATGGTATACACACCATGGATTCTGTTATGTAGGGGAAAACGGTGAATGTTAAACTTTACCTGACTTCTGGTACTAAGATATGTCTTGCATATGGGATGCAAGTACAAAGTAGAACACAACTGAATACAGAAAATATTTAGAATATACCGGGTAAGATAGATATATAGAGCAGGGCTGTTCAACTGGTGGCCTGCGGGCCACCTGGCTACAAACAAAGAATGATGACAACAGCAACAGTAGATTTTCCTTAGACAATCAACAATAGACAATCATAAGAGAGGCCTACAGATTTTGTTTAACAAGTTATATACATATACATACTGTATACGTATATACAGTACTATAATAGTATACAGGTAGTCCCCGGTTTACGGCCGAGTTCCGTTCTAACGGCCCGGCCGTGTACCGATTTAGACTTAAACTGGAACTGCACACACGTGGCGGCCGTAAACGCGTATTTTAGACTGAAAACGAAACCAAAACTAAAACGGTGATCGGTAACAGCTTTTTAAACACGTTTTTTTCAATGTAAAACAACTTAGAACGGCCGTTTTAATGTGTTTTAATGTGTTTCCAAGCA
>JARVGV010001299.1:32477302-32506047 GCA_031762435.1 Hypsolebias longignatus | reverse complement strand
CCCCCAACACCCCCCCCCCCCCCCCCCAAAAATAAAAAAAAGCTCTACCGTATTTTGTATTATAGTCCAGTCTAAACAGTCCGGTCCAAAGAGCTGCATGTTTTATTTATTTATTTATTTTTAATTATGGTCCAGTCCAAAAATATATTTGCAAAATGCAGAAGAGTTTTATGACAAATTGCTGACTTGTGCCCTCCATGGTTCCCATAATGGTCCAATGGAAAAGCACGAAGAAACCTTTTCGTTGCCCTTCAGGCTTGACACATTTCTTCAAGAACTGAGCAGTAATGATCTTTTCCAGCCTCTTGGTACCCCGGCAAAAGGAAAGAATAAGGTGGATGTGAGTGCCTGGAATGAAAAACAAAGACCACAGCAGTTGCGTCTGTCACTAAGGACATCTGCAATGCTGACTGACTGGCTGAAAGCAGAAGAGGATTCAGCTCAATAAACAACTACCGGTACCTGGGAATGCCAGGGCTTGTATGTGCTCAGGTAAGCTCACCTGAATGCACTTGAATCCTCAGGATATAGGGGAAGGCTGGAGTCCACTGAAACACGGCAATTACCAGATTTAAAATGACAAGAGCAGACCCCCATTACTGGCCAACAACCCCCACCCCCCCTCTCACACACACACATACACACTTTTGTTTCAAATAAAATAACCTAAAGAGATTTCTGGACCAAGCTGTTCATTTTGTGACATTAATTTCCACGTGTCAAGTTTTTCCAAAAATAGGTCATTGACACCAGTGAAGGCAGCACCGTGGCTCAGTTAGTAGAGCTGTAGTCTCTCAACGAGAAGGTCACAAGATCAAATCCCAGCCAGGGACCTTTCTGGGTGGAGTTTGCATGTTCTCTCCATGCATGTGTGAGTTTTCTCCATGTCCTCCGGTTTCTTCCCACAAACACACGTTAGACTGATTGGTAATTCTAAATTTTCCCTAGGTGTGAGTGAGTGTGTGAATGGTTGTTTGTCTTGTTTGTCTCTATGTGTCTCTGTGATGGACTAGAGACCTGTCCAGGGTGTCCACCACTTTCACATAGTGATGACCGGATATGGGTACCAGTGACCCTTGCGACCCAAAAAGAAAGATAATGGATATGCATAATAATGCATACAATTCAATATGTTCCCAACTTTTAACATCTCTATGATTAAAGCTGGTGTTTTACTGAGAGGAAACTGTGGGAAGACTAGTTGGTAACTCTAAATTGTGGTAAAATTACAAAAAAACTTTTTTTTCCACTGTCTCAACTTTGAGTGTTTGCAAACAAATGACGATCAGGCTGTGGGGCTGCGTTTTGAGCAGCCAGTTTTTAAAAAGCATGGCCTACTTCCATGCATAAGCCTAGAAAAACTTCATTCTTGGTCATTGGTGCACATTTTTTTGTTGCCCATCTCTGCCCTTCTGCCCATCAAAGTCAAAATATAGCTCTTAGACAAGTTGGAGATGCCTCCAGCAAATTTCAGATGGGTTAATGACATCCACAATGACTTTTTGACTGGAAAAGCTGTCTCGAAATTTCATTTGAATTTATTTAAAACTCAAGCAACAGGGCTGTGTGGCTGTGCAACTCAAACAAGGAAGCTGAGAGCCTTCCAAAATATATGAGACACTTGGGAGACTCCCTGATGAATGCCGTTCGCCCCTACTCACAGTCCAGTAAGATACAACCCTGAGAGGATCAGGATTTAGACCCATTTTCTTCAAAATGGGTTAAGCAATGCTGGTTCATCATCTTGTAGCTTTTTGTGGTTAAAGGTTCAACTTTTGTTCTTATTCAGCCAAGTTTAATTAAAACAACATAAATTAACATGTATCTTATTTAATCATTTATCACGTTAAAAGTTGAAAAGAATCAGCCGCACAACAACACCGAGCCAAACCTCAAACACAAACTTGACATCTAGTGAATGAGAGCATGTCAAGCCCAACAACATTTAAAATGTGGCTCCTTACGCTCCGATTGCATGTTAAGTACAGAGTATAGAAGCAGATGCATTGCTGCAGAAAACAACCTCAGCCTCTGACAGCTAAATTAAAATCCCAAGTGTAGCACTTTCATCAGTTAAAGTAATCTAGTGGTCAGCAGTCCATACAGTAGGATACATCAAAGTTCATGCTCAATAATCCAGGTAAAAAAATCCAACAAAGTTAAGTCATGTCCTTTGGATGGTTTCTTTGTGTTGAAACATTTCATCTTTCATTCAAAAGACTTCATCAGTTCAAGGAGCCACAACAAACTTAGTCCCATAAGTAGCACACTCACATAGTGGGCCAACCAGTTTAATGGTGAGAAATTGATTTTTGGAGTCCACCCTCTCCCCCGTCAACTCATCTGAGGAAGCCATGGCCAAAGTGGTTCAAAACATCAAAGTTCATGTTCAATAATCCAGGTAAAAAAAATCCAACACAGTTAAATTGAGCATGAACTTTGATGTTTTGAACCACTTTGGCCATGGCTGCCACAGACGAGTCGATGGTGGAGAGGGTGGACTCCAGAAACCATCTTATCACCATCAAACTGGTTGGCCCACTATGTGAGTGTGCTACTTAAAAGACGGGGTTTGTTGTGGCTCCTCGGACCAATGAAGTCCTTTGGATGAAAGATGAAACGTTTTCAACACAAAGAAACCGTCCAGAGGACCTGAACTTAACTTTGTTGGTGTATAGGATAGACTTAATAAATGACTTGTCAGTTTCCATTTATTTAACATTTCTGCAAAAAAACAACAAAAAAGCATGACCATAGTAACATAATGCTTATAAGAGTGGGTTGTTAGTTGCTTCGCTTTTGAAATTCTGATTTTAATATGGTAACCACATCTTGAAACAGCAACAGCAAACATACATTTTGCATCAGGGTATACATTTTGCTGTTTTTTTTTTTTTTGTTTGTTTTTTTTTGTCTGTTTTTTGTAAGTTACATATAGTATATGTACTTAAAAACACTGACCATGATATTAAGGGAGAAACAAAAAAAGGAACACAAATTCTGGCACATGGGACCTCATCAGCAAACCCATGCTGCACCTACAGCTGATAGAAACACATTCCCTTCTGTAATATTACTAAGGTGACGCAACAGGAAAACCTTTTCCCAAAGGGTATTGTAATGTTGCAATAACCTAGTGAACTTAAAGTGAGGAGAATGTTTTCCGTTGTTTAACATGACACAGAGCAGCCGTGTGCCCATGTACACCATTAAGTTCCTCCACAAGATGGCTGTTGAAAAGGCTAATGCTCCAGGGAGTCAGGGCTGTCACTAACACAACTTATACTGTTTTAAAGTTCACTAACTGCCTTACAACCCGCAGCAAAGTGAGTCCAGCTATTCAAACAATTGAAAAGGCATTTATATACAATGATATAGCACAAATCAAATGTCAGAAAATGGTATTTTAAAAGTGTGTTGTGTCAGACAGCTAGTACATTACTGTGATTAAGAGCAGAGGAAAAATACACACTATTTTGAATTGACTTATCAGGTCTAAAAGAAACGTAAAACATTGTAGGGAGCAAGTGAGAAAGTGAATCAAATTGCCAGATCTGGTGGACAAACTACTAGTGTGCGATGCAAGTATGTCATCAAGAGAATGACAGAGGGGGTGGAAAAACCACTAGAGCTCCCTGACAAACAACCAAAACGGGGTAATAACAGTGGGCCTAATGGAACCTCAGCGACAAAGGAGTTTCAAACGTGCTCAAAACAAATACAAGCTCAGATAAAGAACCGTAACTTCCAGCCAGCTCCTACTTTTCACTCATCACTTATCATCACCCCATCCACCTGTTGCTGCTGATTTCGACTGAAGCAACAGATTTGTGCCGAGAAATGGGAAATGAGAAAATGAGTACAGGGGCTACTGAAGTACTTGTGGGAAAAGAGGCCCCCCATTAGAGTGGGTCTTTGTGCTCACTCATCACAGCTGAAGGGTAGTAAAAAGGACACACTGTAAGGCACGCTGCCTCTGCTAATCGGCAACACAGACATGATTGCCTCAAACTTTCATTGAGCCTGTGCCTGATTACAAGTCGTCGTTAGAGGGAAGGTCTACGCTAATTGCTTTACTAATTAGTCATTTGCTAAATGATTCATTGCATGCTAAAAAAATAATGGGTAATTATGGGTCGGAGACATAAGGCAAGCCTGCTTATGATGTTTGCAATAAGACTAACATGAATGTTTAGATAAAATTTTAATAAGCAAGAAACCCTGTTGTTCAATTCTTTTGTTAAAGTTATTAGTTTAATAAAAGTAAACAGACCCCTGCAGATATAAAACACATCTACCAAATAAATACTATATTTTTGTCTTTCATTTACTAGAAATGTTTTATCACCTTAACTACGGAGTAATATTATGGCTTTTAAATTAATTTTTCTCACGTTGCACACACTTTTTGCCTAATTGGGCCACTGTGGTGTGTCCAAGCCTTTCGCATGCTTGAACAATCCAATACAGTACTCCCAAGGCAATGCATCTGTATGATTAGGATCCCTTTTCGAACCTTACCATTGCCGTGATATAAAGTAGACATTGAGCTATAAAAAACTTACCACTGTCCTCAATGGAGAAGTGAAAGACATCATTTGTGGCAGTGTCACCATCCCTCAGAACATAGCATATGTTCATGTCATCAATTTCAGCTGTAAAACAACATATTTGTATAAATGACAGTTGCATCCTACATATAAATATTCACATGCAATTTGCTGAAATCACAACAAGCAGGAAAATATGTTCAAATTGTTTGCTTTTGTCAAAAAATGAATTGTGTTGCATGCTTCATGATACAGACTCAGGGTGTGTAATGAAATATACATGCTGACAGTGTCAGGAGTTTTAAAAAGACAAATGTCTGTTTAAAAGAATATACATCAGTTTCTATCCCATCTGATATTGAGCAGTTTCTTGACTCTTGGTGCACCATCACTCTCATGGCTGTCATGCTGATGGTACAATGCATGACAGCATCTTTTATAATGAAGTATCTTTTAGAATGTGAGGTTTGCATGTGTACTGTATTCAATATTTAATGTCAAAACATCTGCCCCCAAAAGCAACACGCAAAATAAAAAAATCTACTTACAGTTAAAATTTGTCTGTTTTCACTGTTTACATTTGAATATTTAGCCCATGAGGGAGGCTTTCACACTGGTTCAGTAAATAAAAGCAGGAAAAACATGAGCACTGACAGAATGCTTGTGCTGGTACACAGAGATTTGCCATTAACCAAGACGTCCCTCTGGTTTGTTTGAAATGAAGCTCCAGCAGCACCCTGCGTTGTTTACAAAGTCAGTGATTTGCTTTGAGCCAGTCTCCCTTCGTGTGACATGTTTCCTTGTCTATAATATCTGTCATCATTGCTGTAATATGCTTGGCTTTTCTTAGAAAACTGCTCAGCAGTAATGTACAAATTTACAGCAGTTCTCTCTCAAAGCGAATCACGCTAGGCACTGTTTGACAAATGCTCTACTTTGGAGACCAGGAGCCTGGGGCACATACATACTTCTTCTATCTAAACAGACTTTCCACTGGATGACACATTAACAAAAGCCTTCATGACAGAAAGAGGTGTTATTCTGTTTGTCAGGCATGAAATTGGGAGTACATTTAGCACAGGATGTTTAATGTGAGATGAGCTGAAGATTCACATCAAATGCCTCTGAGAATTAAACCTAGGCTGCAGTAAGAATATTTTAGGAATACATATTACAAATGCTGTAGAATATAACAATATTGCAAAGTAATGTGAAAAGCAGCTCTCTTACCTTGTGTGAAGCTTGTGATAGTGGCATTTCCTCTACCAAGGTTGATCAGGTAGCCATGTTCTGGGCCTGCAGTGATCCTAAATGTAACAAAACCATGTATGCTGTCTCGGTCCTCTGCTTTAAGGGTCTTGCTGGTGATGACAAAGCCCAGATGACCTGTCTCCAGAACCTGCATTGTTGAGGCACCTTTGTTTACTACAATCTGTGGCACCCCATTATCCACAGGAAGAACTGTAATCCTCATCAATTGGGGCTTTCGAGTCTCAAAAACAGTGTCAGGGAAGACGTAGAAGTCTGTATGGGTGCCGTCTGTGACAGTGAAGGAGAAACTGTCCTCTGAACTCTCTGTGCCATCATGTTTGTAGCTGATCAAGTTCTCATTCAGGTTTTGCTTTGTGAAGGAGGTGACAGGCCGGGTGTTGTTGAAGAGCAGGCGACCATGAACGGGGATTTGAGTAACTGTGAATTTCAAGAGCCGATCAACTGTGTCTCTGTCTTCTACAGTTAGTTCAAACGGTGTGATGAGCTTGTTTTCTCCCTCTGTCACCACCAGACTGTGCACTGTTACTACGGGCTTTTTGTTGTCCACATCGGTGATGGAGATACGGAAAGTGCGAAACACTGGATTGTAGCCATCAGTCACTTCAAATTCAAAGCTGTCCATTTTCACCTCATCGTCAGCGGTGTGGATGTAGAAGATTTTATTACCTGCCATCTGGAGCTGTGTAAAGGATGAGATTGGCATCCCAGGTATGTCAGTGCATTCTAAGTGCCCCCTCACGGGCGCACGGGTGATGGTGAAAACTAAGTGCTCATCTGGGCTGTTAAGGTCACTTGTACTGAGAAGGTCAGTCGTCAAAGTAACTTTGCCACCCTCTTTAAGGGATACACCCTTACTAACCACATCAGGGAAGACCATGTCAATGCCACCAATTGTAACATAGAAGTATCTGTCAATTAAAGGGTTGAATCCATCTGTCACATCAAATTTGATGAGATCACGGATTCCCTCTTGTCCATTGTGGATGTAAACAATTAGTCCCTGATCCACTTCATTTTGTGTAAAATTCATCCCAACAGTTATATTTTGCAATTCGCCAGATGATAATGTTCTTTGCAAATATCCTTGACCGGGCCCATATCTAATAATAAAAGTTAGTGTACTATCCTCAGAGTCCAGATCAGTAGCTTTTAAAACATTGTTGTTTATTACTTTAACTTCACCTATCTCAATTTCAAGGCCATCATTGATGGCCATCCTTGGAGTTTCATCGTCCACAGGGATTACCATAACTATCACAGTTTTCTCTGCACTGAACTTTCCATCTGTGAGAATAATATCAAAACTATCCTCTTTTGTCTCTGAGCCATCGTGCTCGTACACAATAACGGAGGCCTCCCTGATCTGATCCAAAGTGAAGTTAGATACAGGGTGGGCGCCAGTGGTGAGCTGGTTGAGAATAAATCCATGCCTGGGAGGTTTGGTGATAAAGAATGTGAGCTGATCAGCAGGGAGATCTGCATCAGCACCATTCAGGATGGGAGTGTCAATAACAATGTTCATCCCCTCCATAACTATAAATTCTCTCATGTAAATCTCTGGCTTTTCATCGTTAGAGGGGATTATGGAGATGGGGAAAAAGTACCTTTCAGAGAAATTGATGCCATCAGAGCATCTGAAGGTAAACCTGTCTTCTACTGGTTCGACTCCTTTGTGAATGCTTTGAACATAGTAAATGTGATTCTGTCTGATGTCCTTGATGGTGAAAGCACTAATAGCTGTGCCAGACCTGGATTTCTCTGAGCCTGGGGCTGGAGAGATGTTTTCCACATACCCTGAAGTGGGCTGTACAATAATTGTACAGAGAAGGTCATCGTTGGGGGTATCAACATCATTGGCACTTATATGAAGAATCTGAATGACATTCTTTTCTCCCTCTGTAACAGTGAACTGTGGCCAAACAAAGACCTCTGGAGCCTGGCTGTCCAGGGGAAGAATAGTTACATGCACTCGAACACCTGTGATTTTATTTCCTCCCACAGTCCACTCATCAGACATATCAGTCAGAGTGAGATTGAAAAAGTCCTCTTTTATGTTCAGGCCTATCTCTCCACTGGTATGAGCATAGACCACAAATCCATTAATGATATCAGCCTGAGTGAACGTGTCAGATGGAACCCCTTTCACCAGAATTTCACCAAATGATGGTTTGTCTTCAACAATGAAGGTCAGTCGGAGGTCATCAGTGTCCTCATCTCTTCCCTGGATGACATTACTTGTAATTTCTGTAGCTTCATTTTCCAGTACATCTAAGTAGGAGCCTATTGTGCCAGCTGGAAGAATGATAGTCGGAGTTTCATCATCAACTGGTTTTATGGTAATCTTTATAGTTATTGGGACAATGTGCACCCCATCACTGACATCTATTTGTAGTAAATCTATTGATGATTCATCTCCGCTATGAATATATGAGATCATGCCATTTCCAATGTGCTGCAAGTTGAAAGTATCACCCTTTTTCATATCAGTGAATGTAAACTGCAGCTGACCATGAAGAGGAAGTTGTGTAATAGTAAAGGTTATTCTGTTGCTGTCTGTGTCTGTGTCTGTGGTGTCCAGCTCAGCTCTAGTTAGAATATGTCTGCTACGTTCTAGCACAGTAAACCCTGAGTTTGTTATTTGTGGTGGTTTGTTATCCACAGGCTTTAGAAATATTGTGAAAAATCCTCCTGCACTGTTTCCAGAATCATCCTCCACGATGTACTTGAACTGTAAAACATGCGTGGAAATCCCAAGCTCAAGATCAGGTGGTTTGTAAGCTATTTTATGGTGGTTAATTTGTGCCTGAGTGAAACTTGTGACTTCAATGTTGGGGTTTTCAGTCAACACAAGAGCTCCCAATACAACAGGGTTATTATCATCTGTATCTGTTGGTGGTTGGATAATTGTGTATTTGAGATCCCGATCCTCTGAGTCAAGGTCTGTGTACCGGAGGGAGTTTTTCTTAAAGTATGTAAGCTGGTATTCATGCACAGTCATTTGTAGGGTGGTACCAGGGTACACCTCAGGCGGGAGGTCATCAACTGGGAGAATTTTTATTATAAATGTGCTTTTACCTGACTGATTAGGTGGATCATTGTCATCTTGTACTTTAAACACAAACTGATCCATGACTGTACTGGTGCTATGGAGCCCAGAGTGCTTGTAGAATAGTTTTCCATCAGTAATATCCTGCTGCAGCCATTCATTTACAACTTTTTCATACATTTCATCATCTGTATTAAACTTCCAGGAAGATGGGTCCTCAGGTGCCTCAGACTGGCGGAGCAACACCTGCCCGATTGTTGAAAAAGGAGGCTCTAATGTGAATTTTATTGTTGAATCTTCTGAATCGATATCAGCCGCACTGAGCATAAGCGAGGAAATTTGCATCAATTGGTTTTTGAACAAAATCAAACCAGTGTTGGCGTTGATAATGGGCGGCTCGTCATCTGTTGGCACAACGGTGATAGGGAATAAAAACTGCACTTCATGTTTGCCATCTGTCATTCTGAAAATAATATTATCACTGTAAGTGTCACTGCCATCATGCTTGTAGGTAACTACTCCAGAATCGAGGTCAGCTGGGGTAAAAAAAATTCTCCTGGAACCCAAAATGGTCAACTCTCCATGCCTTAGGCCGTCAATGACAGTAATTTGGACTTTATCTAAATTATCTTCATCACTTATTTCCAGATTCTGTGAGCTAGACAAAGGCCTGGACTGACCTTCATACAGCAGCTGCCCTGTATTTCTTGTGACCACAGGGGCCAGTGTGTTCATAGGCTTAACAACAATCATGAAAGCAAATGGGTCAGATACAGCTCCTTCTGTGTCCACCACCTCAAACTCAATCTGAAAAATTCTTTCAGTGTCTGAATCCACAGCTGGAGGTTTATATGCAATTTTCAATTCTTTGAGGTCTCCCTGGTAAAATGAAGTTATTGGTAAATTCCTGTCGTCTGTGCTGACTATATAACCTTCATCAAATGTGAGGGGGGAGGTGATATTGAAAATTAATTCATCAGGATTAGACTCCACATCCTCTGCAGCCAACATATCCAAAGTCACCGCAGTCATTACAAACTGGTCAACTTCCATCATCATCATGGCAACAAAGCTGGGTTTAGGAGGGGTGTTGTCCTCCCCGTCCTTTATTCTCACCAGAATCTGGAAGAATTCTTGCTTGAACACGTTCCCTTCCCTGTCCTGTAATTCCACAAGCATGGGGATGTAATCTCTGTTGGGGGACTTTAAAGCAAAAGTGTGCTGATAGCGGGCGCTCATCTTTATAAAATCATCACAGTCTACCATTGTTCCCAGGCTGTCATCCACAATTTTTCCATATCTGGGCAGCATGCTGCCACTGGTGAGGGAGACGAGTTTACATTGTTGTGCACTCCTATCAAAGGTGAATTCCAATATTCCTTTGTCTATGGGATTACTTGTGCCCAAGAGTTTGACAACTGTAAGGGGCATATTTTTTGTCACCACTTCCAGCTGTGTGAAAATAACCTCCACCTCCATCATGAACGGGATTATGATTGTATCCGTTTGCGTGTCATACCTGAGCTGTAACCTCACTCTGTCCCTCGGAGGACTCCTGGAGCCAAAGTGGGAGTACTTCACGTCGCTGGGGCCAAATTCACATGGAAACTTTTTCGGGGACAGGTGCCCCGGCCTTTGAGACAGGGGGTCGTTATCCAAAACTGTGACGCTGCATCTGTCGCCGGGCTGAACTTGGATGACCAAATCGTTGATGGGATCAATGGAAACGGATCTCCCGAAAGGCACGCGGATCCCATTATTGGCAACCAATATTGCGTCTTCCGAAAACTCAGCCCTCAGGGCGTAGGACAACCCGTAGCTGTCGAAAACATCTGCGGCTGCATCACCTGTGAGGATGAGCGCGAGCAGCAGAACCAAAGCAGCGCCAGTCCCGTGCAGATGCGGGGCAAAAATAATAATCCGAGCCATTTGCGGAGCCGAACCGCAGCGAAGACCTGCGGAACTTTTGTGCACGCACTCCAGTCAGACCACACGCGCAGCAGCTAAAGTTATAGGCACATGCACGCAGAGTTGGATAACAATAAAACGCACCTGTGCGCGCCAAGGTGCACCATTCTCTCACAGCAGCTGTTCGCAGCGAACTGAACTTCATACTCCTGCTTTGCTGGAGTAAAGGAGAGCCACGCCCTCCTCGTTGCTGATTGGTCGACGTCTCCACAGGAATGCGTTTGTCGGGAAGCTAATGGACGAGGTCGGTGTCAGTCAACGGTTAACGGTGCCAGGTGGGACAGATCTTTAAAGGTTCCTCTGAGGTGATGTTTGCGAGAGAAGCAGAGCTTTCATTTAGGCTGAGTAGCCTGCAGTGCCCCCTTAAAAACAGGAAGAAGACAAAAAGAAGAGAAATCACAAAAAAGTAAACCAAACTAACAAAAACTGTGCTCTGTTTGTTTTCATTTCAATGCCTAAACCGTAAAATAAACAAGTAAATAAAAGCTAGAAAATGCGTTTAAAGTTGATTTTCAAAACTGATCATGCAACACTCAAAGAAAGCACGTAAAAGCAGATCTGTGTGAACAATTTATTGAATTTGACTAAAGAACTTAGTCTCCCCCTACTGGTTTTCTTTTTGTTCACAAACGTGTCTTTTTTCCCTCCTTTTGCTCTTTCTCTCTATGATTTGCTTTTTGCTTTTCTGTGTTAACGCTGTTGAATTATTATTATTATTATTATTATTATTATTATTATTATTATTATTATTATTATTATTATTAATAATAATTATTATTATTATTATTTGCCTGTATGCATGTTTATTTGCATGTCTGCAGCAAAATCCTAATCACTACTGTATACAGCTGATCATCTTTTAGAGTTAGTACCAAACTATCTTGTGAACCACTAAATTAATTTTAATAAAACTTCCATGAAGTATTCACTGCATCGACAACTAACTGATGATGGCTGCCACATCTTAACCTTAGCCAACACAAAAAAGATTTAACTCGGACAAAATGCATTACGCTAAAGCTGATCAATGAGAATTCCTCAGTTAATGTTAGACCTTTCATTTTACCAAAAAAAAAAAAAAAATACTGCTATTTTGGAATGGCTATTGTATAAAGTAATACCGGTACTCACGTAGATCAAACAGATCCAAGCAAAACTTTGTGCTTGCAGTCATTAAATACAGAGTATTTTCTGAACACGTCTCACCCTTCCCACAAGCCATAGTAGATCAAAGTTCTGCTGTATTTACTGGAGCTGAGCAGTGACATTGTCCCATTTTATTCCTGTCCTCTAGGTGTCTGACACTTTTCTAAGCAGAGCGTTTTCCCTTGACTCTTGACAGGCTCAGTCATGAACCGACCTCTTTTTGCACCACTCGCAGTATGTGAGGAACCAGTGCTGATTGCCAGAACACCCACCCAGATGCTTGGCAACACAGCAGGGCAGGGCAAAATCACCGAGTTTTATTGACTGTAATTTTGATTAGAACACGAAGAGCGCTGCTGCAAACTTTGATAGGAATTGCAGAGATAAAGGAGATTTAAACAAGCCCTAGCTGGGCTTGCATGAAAAACTCTCTATTCCTTCTGGAATTTCAAGTGTTATTACTAACCATTATTAGTATGTCAAGTGATAGACAAAGCAAGAAAAAAAAAAACAGATTTATTTAGCTCAAATTTGCAATTCTATGTATGACAGGCAGATCAGCTCTGAATGCTCAATTTGTCAACCGGCCTTTTGTTTAGTAACGCACAATGCTTCTCTGTAACCGAGTAGAACTCACGAAGCTTTACATCGTCTGGAAGAATTTAACTTTGGCTGTGCTCAGTTTTCTTTGATCTCGTTAGATAATTTCCTTTCCATCCAGAAGCATGTGGGAGCAACCATTGTGTCTGCACCGTCCCATAGTTATGTGTTAATGACAGACAAACCATCTCACAGCTGGCATGTGTTGAAATCAGTATGCACTAACTGCCATAACAGACCTTGCACTTGAGTTGCACTGGACACTGTTGACAGAGTCCAATTATAAATATAGCCAAGCAAACTGCTAAGCAAAGCCCGTGGGCCTTGACAGCTTCTTGTTACAAGAGAAAATGAAAAAGAAGATGAATAGAATTTTCTGACAGCAGTGACGGCAGGGAGGGAATTGGATCATACCCAATCTTTTGAGCTTATATTTTGAAGCAAGAAGGGAGTTTGATGATATTCTGTCATGCTACGTTTATATCACATTTATTGTAAATGACCAATCCTTACCAGTGGATGGAAGTGTGATTCTCTAAAGGACTGAAGTGTGCAATTGTGCACCTACATACACAATGGTACAGCTGGGACTGAGATTCGGGTTTTGCAGTTCAAGTTTTTATTTATTTATTTATTTATTTGCATTATTTATGTCAGAAAACAAACCATGATCTTATGATGCTGATACCAACAACAAAAGATTCAATTTTTTTAATTAATTTTTTTCCACAATTCGTTTTGTGTTTTTGGTCGCATTGATATGACACTGGGGAACAATGACTCTGTCTTTTAGAAGCTGTTCAGACATTCTGTCAACTTAGAAGAGATGAATTAAAACATACTCACGTGTGATTGCAATCTATAAATATTTACTTGTTGATTACTGTGTCTTGTTTCCCTACAGCTGAATCCCTAGACTTTTTTTTATCACAGTGCAACTGACTGAGCAGATGCCAAAGAGATGTGTTCCCTTCTGCCAATGGCGCCACTCACATTACAACCCTGTTAACAGTGATATGCATCATGTAAAATTCCTTGAGCTGTGCGAGATGACATGGAGCTGACCTGATGCTGTTTTAATGATGGACCAGCTGTGTTTTCAGTCCGAGCCAACAAGCTCTTACATCATCCTTTTTATATCTGTCAGCTGTCTTCGTTAACATCCACGACTATTTTCGTTTGTCTGGATGTTTGTCGTGTTGCAGCGACATGTATTCTTTCATGGTGCCCAAGCAAGGCATCCTGGGAATGTGGCTGAAATGCCCAAAAGTTATCTAAAGTTCAATACAAAACACTGTCTTGGTGTAAAATAAGATTTAATACAAATCAGCCATTTTCTTTGTGTTGCTTTAGTCATACGTTATGGCAGCACCTTTCCCTTTAAAAATGTCTCCACTGGTGCTACCCAAATCTTTGTTTTAGTGCTGCTAAAGTGACTCAATTTTAACAATTGCTTGCACATATCAGGCCTATTTTTTGCAACTGGAAATACCCTGGAGACACCACAACACCACCCTCACTGGTTTAATTTAGACTATTTTTTGCTTATTTTGTCTTCGTCACTCACGACACTTTTAAGCCGAAGCCTTAAAAATGATTGCGGCAACTTCTCTGAAATCCCCCACTATAAAGGAAAATCGTGTAGCCTATACAAGCTGAACACAGCCAGCCGGCAGCCAAATCCATCTTCTCAGCCTATGTTACTCCTGGGATATAACAGAACAAAAAGGCAGCTGAACCAGTCAAGTTTAATCATTTTCTTTATTTGCAGCCCCAAATTCCCCAGGGGTGTGTGGAACCATGTATTAAGTTTATAACATATGGCCAGAGCAATTATACTGCTTTCAAAACAAGCCAGGTGTATTTACGGCTTGCTTTTCACAATTAGGTCCATCGCAAAGCCCTTTGTAGAAATCCACACATCCTTCAAATACACCAGTTTTAAAGAATGTGAGGATGTGTATTTGTTTTTGTTAATGCCAGTGGGACCTTTTCCAATATGATCATTGACCTTGTCAGCACTAGTAATCCTTTTGGGGACCAAAGCTCTGTCCTAATGCAGCAAAACATCATCACAGAGGGTGGTTGAGGTTAGGGCCAAGATGTGAATTCTTGTTATCTTAAGGTTATGACTAGACACACTAATCCTAATAAGATAAATTGTGCAAGTGGCTTTTCTTCTATATTTGCTTGTACATGCATGATCAGTGTAACTGTTCAAATTGCACATATGTAAAACTGGGTTCCAAAGAGCTATAACCATTCCCTGTGGTTCTAAAGAATGAGTGTGTTAACAATCAGCTAAAATGATTGTTAAAAATATTTGATATAATGTGGTCCTGACAACAACAAAAAAAAAAAATTCAAAAAAGTTTCTGAAAATTCAAGAATGGAAGTGACAGAGTGAATGAGTACAAGAGATGATTATCCTGAAAAAAGCCAAACTTAAGTGTATAATAATATAATAATATCTCACCATCTTTTGTTTGTGCGTGAATGTTGGAAGTAACTAAAACTGCATTTTCTACCGGAAACGGAATCAGATCATGTTTTAACACAATATCATTCCAAATAACAAAACAGGATACATATATCTAGACATTTCATTAAGTTAATATATTATCTGATAAAATTATGTTTCACAAGCTAAAATATAAAAGTAGCAAAAGGCTAACTTAATGCATAGGCTAGCTAGAATCTAAAAGTAGCTAAAAAACATAAAAAGCAGAATAACATGTTTTAAAAATAGCAGGTGGCTGGCAGAAAGTTTAAACAAGCTAACTAAAAGATAAAAGAAACAAATGGCTGCTAAATGTTTAAATTAAAGCTAGCTAGAAGTTAAAAGCAGCAAAAAGGAATAAGGTGAAATCTTAAAGTACCAGAATGGCAACTAATAGGTAAAAGTAGCAAATTCACCAAAACACATGTCAAAGAACCATGTTTTTGAAGGAACTGCGGAGATTTTAATCTATGAGGAAATATTTGTAAATCACTGATGGAAAGACTCTTGGGATGTTCTCAGTAGATGTAACAGAACTGTCCTGCATGCTGGCCTAAATGTTCACAGTTCAATGTTGGGTCAAAATACCTTCAAAGTGACATGGCCTCACAGTTAAGACAAGATTGATGGTATAGTAATGTCTAATAAACTTGGTTCAGACAAGCACTTTCTGACAATCTGAGGTGAGACAGATTCTGCCGTTCATATCTGTCTCATTCCTGGGATGTTTAGCTTGATATCTCTTTATAAAACTATGAAAATCACCAAAGCTGCAACTTCTTGTCCCTTACATCTTTTTACAATGTAAATAAAGTGTATTTATTCGACAAATATACAAATAACAAGACTCAAAAGTCAAAGAGCCCATCTTTAGAAGATGAGCTAAACGTGTTTGACAGTAGGCCTAGGTAGTTAGATAATAATAATAATAATATAAACAAACAAACAAACAAGAAATCAATTGTGTGACTTGACACTTTAAAATCCTAGAAGCAAGATACAAAACAACCTTCAACTCCTAGACCATAACATACACATGGTGTATGTGCCATGACAGGAAATTAAGTTTCTAAAATTAAATCTGTCCAAGTTCATATCATATCTAATTAACCACAATGAGAAGGGGCTCATTATTTCTTTCAGTCTTCACAAACTTACTTCTATGTCTCAGTTTTCATGTATCTGACATACTTCATAACTTCTGGAAACAACAATGCAATACAGAATGTGTCGACTTTACCTGGCTGCGCTATAATTGGCTTGTTAGCATTAGAGGTGTTTGTTGAATTCTCAAGTGTTCACATAGTTTTCTGCTTTATGACACAAAAATAATGTACATTTTTGTAAAACATGGTGGTTTCATGAAAGCTATAAATGATTTTATTCTAGCTAACATTTTGACATGCTTCCTGCACGTCTGATACTTGAGCTAAGCTTTGTTGTAGTGACTTAGCAAGATCTTTTCTCGCCGTGAACAATTAATCTTTTGCTGCTTCTGCTGCTGCTTCACTCTTGTACAAGCACGTTTCCAAGAGATTCTAATTAAGTATGATGTGAAATGCTGCACCTAAAAGCCTCTGCAGTGCAACAGTCTAAACACAATTGGAGGAGTACTGTCAAAACTGGATTCATTACAGTCCAACTAACCTGTCTCACACAGTGGCGGAAAAGGCCACAAGCCAGGGTCGCCCAGCAGACGTTTAATCAGTCATCCGTAACTGATAAATCTGTTTTGGACTGTAGACTTTTGCATGTTATTAGACCTTACAATAAAATGATTCCTGTGGAGAGGTGGTCACCTACAGGTCAAATGTGACATCATTTAATCTGATTTCTGAAGGGTTCCCAACAGGCTTTCCTACCCCTGATGAGTTTTCTGAGTAAAAGGCACATAGCTTGTTAACCCACCCTGTGAGCTGAAATGCTGAACAACAAGAAAGGAGCAAAAAATAAAATAATGATGGTCACTATGTTCCAGCTTCACATTTTCATGACATAAGCAGACAAGATAATTTTCTTTCTGATCTGACTGTCAGAAAAAGTACAAATTCTATGCGACCTCACATTAGTGTGAGGTCTGTTGCCTTTTGAAGGAATTTGAGAAGAAAACATTAAAGCAGACCTAATTATCAATACATTTTTCATATTTTTGTGACGAATCCTTAAGACTTTGTTTTAAAATTTCTTACAGCAATGTTCAGATTTTGTCTGCAGTGTTTTTGCAGGAGTATAATTTTTTTTTTTTGTTTGTTTCTCTTATCAGAGACCAAGTCAGCCATGCCAGATGTAACATACAATTATTGCTGACACAAGGGCTGTGATGGACTGGAGACCTGTCCAGGGTGTACTCCACCTCTCGCACAGTGATGGCTCGACATGGGCACCAGTAACCCTCGTGACCCAAAAAAAGAAGAAGCGGGTAAAGTTAATGGATGGATGGATGGATGCTTACAAAAGGGAAAACACACCTCAGATGCTAATAAGATAAGAATGTTTTAATTTGTTGTTTCTCTTGGGTAGTTTAAAATTGGTTTTACTGTACTGCACTTGAGCAATGATACTGTTGATTTCCAGTTAACTAAAGATAAACATAACTGCAAAATGTTGGGGTATTTTGTTCTATTGTAATGACAATTACTGTCACAGTAGGTGCCTGTTGTGTTGCAGGAATATCTCAAATATTTCCAAGCCCCTCCTGCCAAGCTGTAATTGACTTAAAACTTTCCATTGGCCTCTAGTTGTCAAAGCCAACTGGCACCAGTTAAGTTAACTGACTTAACAAGGTGCTTTTCAAGCTTCCTGTTGGATGAGAGTTCAGGAATTAAAACTTCTGGGGGATTTTACATGATGGTTGATAGGAACCAACTTTTTAATTTTGTCAAACAGCTGCATTCTGCTGATCTTATTGAGCTGCACATAGAACCGATAACTGTCGCTGGTTTTGCAGAAACTTTAAACAACTGTATGTATGTTGTTTATTTTATCATATGCAGGTTAACACAAGGTCAACAATGCAATGAAATGTTCAGGATGAGAAGAATCGATTCAACTAGCTAAAATAATTTTTTTTAAAAATCTAAAGCATGCAATAAAAGTACTAAATAAAGTACCAAAAAGTGAAACAGAAATTTAATATTTACAAGGTCCAAAATATATATTGTATATGACAACATGGTAAAATATAATAGTGCAAGTAGGATAAATTAGCATAAATAAGTCTTTCACATGCAGTAATAGTTTAAATGCAAATATTACACATAACTAACAGTAGTATGTAACTAACTCCTCAGTGTGTTTAATTGTCAATTTATTTATCTCTATTGTTCATTTAAACAGAATGCGTAATGACGAGGAAAACCTATTTATTTTATTAGAAATAAAAGGCTCAAACTTCATATCCCGCTATGAAATCAGCCACTGTAAAATACTAAAGTTGAAAATGAAAGCTAAACTGAGATGAGAGAGAAACAAGAAAGCAACCCTATCAGTATTTAAACAAAAAGTTACATTTTGTGTCTTATACAAAATAATAATAAATAGAGACCTTAAAATAGTGCAACCCTATAATAACTTTGTATTCAGCAGCTGCAAACGCTCAACATTTTGAGACTGACAGGCCTAATTAGTTTCAGTTCTTATCTAATGAACATAAACATCTGCTGTCAGATTGACTGTTCCGTCAGCGTTCATTTTTAGAAGCAGAAATGAAGCCTAGTCGATACGCAGTGCATCTAATTGACAGAGAACTGGTCTGAGATGCCAAATGAGTTCTGCACCCGTTCCCACAGCAAAGGTCAATAAGGAAACTAAGCATGCATGATGCACAATGTCAAGTCCTGAAAGAACAACAAGTTCACGTTTTTGGATGTTGCTGCTATTTCTTTGCTGTGTTTAAATTTGCTTTTCAATTCATGCTTCAGCTTAAAAAAAGAAAGAATAAAACCGAGTCAAAGAAATTTTCCTGATTTTTTTTACATATACTGTATATGTAAGTTTTACACGACAAGGGAAGACTTAGAGATTTTACAAGTTGCAAATGTATACACATCTAAAAGTAGTTAGGGTGTAAAGACAACCACATTTTAAGATGTGTGTTGTGTCCTTAAAATTGTTGCACAAAACGAATCCCAAAGCAATTTGATACAAAAAGTGAATCTCATTCTGCCATCTAGTGGCAAAGATGTTCAATGATTCACTGCTTTCAAATGTTCGAGAATAATTTTACCTGCAAATGCACACATGTAAATGTCATAAAAAAAGTATTTGGTGTTGGCATAGAAGATAGAGAAGATGTGCCTGTGATCAGAAGGTTGCCGGTTCGACTCCCCGGGCCTACATCGTCCAAAATGTGGGTGGGAATGGTGAAGTATGCATGCACACCTGCCTCCACCCTCATTTGCCCCTCTCTTGGCCCCTGAGCAAGACCCTTAACCCCCCCACCATCTGCTCCGCCGGGCACCCTAGGTAGCAGCTCTCTGCTCCACACAGAGGGCTGTAGTAGCTCAGTGGTTGCGTCAGCAAGGGCATCTGGTGTAATTAACAAGTCTTTGTGTGAGTTAGTTTATTGTGGTGACCCCTGAAGAAGGGAGTAGACAAAAAAAAAAAAAAAAAAAACCTCCAGAGAAAATCTATACCTAGAGTTTTAATATTGACTGCTGATGCTTGCATTCTGACCCGGTGTGAGACACAAGAGAGCAATACAGTACTATAAAACAACAGAGTGTGACCACAGGAGACCAATCCAACACTACAGAGTTTTTCATCAAGTACAGAGTTTATTTCAAAGATGTTGCTGTAACAGTGAACTGCATGGATTTACAGGAATACATTACATATTATGAGACTTATTGTGATAGAACAGAAAGGGGATACATAATTTGACTTTGATCAATATTGTTAAGTTGTGTGAGACTAACAGCTGATGGCTGACATAGGCACATGTGCTGTTCAGGAACCAGGATCAGGCTTTTACATCAGGCAGCAAGGCATTTTAAGAGAAACCAGCCACTCTGTTGACAACAAATAGCACATGTGACAATGGTTCTAGACATCAACAACCTACAAGTTTAATATAATAGACTGCAAGGATTCACATTTGCTACATAATCACAGTATCTCACAAAATTAAGCAGAGAGCATGGGCTTCCACTCAGTGCTTTATAAATCAAATCCTGAAAAAAGACCAGACCAGAAAACTTGGGAACTGTGGCTAACAAGTGACGATGTGCCCCCAAATATCTTTGACTGTCCTCTGCTATGTCTTTAATGTCTGTGGTCTAGAATAAAACAAGCTACTCTGTATAAATGACTATTACCTTGTATTTTGCCTCCTGCCGTGATGAAACACTGCTATTGGCTCATTATGGTGCATGTCAAAACGGGCTTTTAAACTGGACCCATTAAAATTTGCAGACAGGCCATTCTATATTCATATTGCCTCATCTCAAACAGACTGATGTGAAGGACAAAAACACCCCCGGAATACTGATAATGATATTTTACAATCTTGCCACCTTCCAGCTGATGGACGTTAACAGCTGCAACTAGATTCAGGATTGGCTGACACGAGAATAAGCAGAACTGGCAGCAAGATATCTGACTCCATCCTGGTGAGCTTAAATCACCTAAATGGTACATGGTCCATTACTGCTTACAAAGCTAAAACGCTGCATTCAGCTCTAACCACATCATAATGTTTGGCCACATTTCATGATGATACAGCGTTTGATCTCATCAGCAGTGCAGACGAGTCAGCCTGCTGGAGGGAAGTAAAGCAGCTGGTAACTTGGCATAAATTGCAGAGCATTGGTGTAATATATATGTATAAAATAGAGATAATAATACACTCTCACAGGGGAAATTCAATTTCCAATGATATACCCACAATTAGTTAGGCTGTTCTTAAGATAATAAAAATGCACCAAGTTCCAGAGGGTTCACTTAACTGGCATGACCTCCAGAGAGAACAGCAGCGGTGTTCATGAGAGCTCCATTTCCTCCACTTCTGTCATGAAACAAAGAAGGCAAAGCGTCCTCCTCCAGACACGATACTGTGCTTTTGTTCTACCTCCTCCTGGTTTGGGACAGCAAAACTGATAAGAAATGACAGACGTGATTATTGGTGCCACCTTTCTGTTTTTGATTCAACTGACAAACAGTGTAGCATCTTAAAAAATAACAGTACGTTAAAGAATTTGTCTTAGATTAAATCAAAGTATGATGACTGATGATGCTTCCATGAAGGTAAAATACAGAAGTATTTATTCAAGAACAGCGCATCTGAAAAACTGCTTTCTTCCCCCAGTCCGGTTGTTTAAAATTTGCACAGTGTGACGTTTTTGATTGGCCAATTTTTTCCTGTTGATAACGAGAAAACAATATTTGAAGTTGTGTTAGTGAAATTGGGCTGTTAGTTTTCTGTATTGTTCTTTTATCATTTGAAGTGGTGACAGTCTGTTGTTTGAATTTGGGTTTAAAATATTCAAAGTCAACATATGTTTGAAGTTTTAATATAGATCATTGTCTCTTTCTTCAGACTGCAAATTATTATGTTTTGAACACAGAAGTTATTATTTGCATGTCTCCGGCTCAATGGGTTTTGTTAATGTTTGCATTTTTTGTTTTTTTTGTTCTTATTTCCATGATTAAGTAATTGTAGGTCTTGAGATGGGTTTTGTTATAATCATCTGGGCTTCATGTTTTGTATTTTTGTTTTAGTTCCAGAGTCTGTCCATTTGTTTTCTTATTAGTTTTGACTATTCTTTCAGCACATTTTCCTTAATTATTTCACCTGCATTGTGTCACTCATTTTCCTTCCTTAGTATAGTCTTCCTATGAATAATTAAAAAAAATGGTCTTGTTTCTCTCCCAGTTGCTTTGCTTTCTGTTCTCATGACTTTTGTTGTCAGTGTCAGCTTTGTATGTTTATTGAATTTCCAGTCATAGCATCATCCTCCAGTTTTGTAACTCACAAAAATGAACACACTTTCTTTATTGTTTTAGTAACCACATCCTATTTGTTGCAAAATCTGCACACTATTGGGTATTTATTGTAACTCTCATAGGATTTCTTTGCATTGTTCCTGTTTAATTAAACATAACAGTTTGGGTAAACGTCAATCAGACAACGTTAAAGTACTTCAGCAAGTGAAGATTTATTGACCTGAATTCATCAATCAATCATAATCAGATGTGAGGCAAAGGTGCAGTCATAAACCTTGCAGACATGCTGTTTATTGTGTATACTGAACGGACAGTCTAATTAGAATGGTTTGGAGACAAAACTAGAAAGGCACAGTTCAGGGTTTGGATATGTGTTGAGGAGGGATAGTGGATATACTGGACAAAGGGTGTTAAATCTAGAGCTGCCAGGGAGGTGGTAAGAAAGGTAAATATTTTCATTCAACCTTTATTCAGGCAGGTTAATCTCATTGAGCCGCGAGGACTCATTTACAAGCGAGACCTGGCTACAAACTAAGGATGATGACAACATTAACAATACAGCAATAGATTTACCTTGAACAATCAACAATAGACAATCACATGGCTCTTGGATAAGAAGGATAAGAGTTGGCATGACAGAGGAGGGCACTAGAGACAGAGGCAGATGACTCACTGTAAAAGGAGAAGATGAAATGAGAAGATGCCAATTTATTTATGTAATAATGTAAAAATACTACAGTTGAACTTTACATGACTGATAATTATTGCATTGAAAAGTGTCATGAGTTGTGACTGTATTGTCACTTGGTCCACATGACTTTTTGGGTTACTCAAACACTAATGAGCATCCATTTCAAAAGCTAAAATACATAATAAATAATAGGAGAATCAGAGGCTAAGAGTAAGGGATTTCAGTTAAGGCTACAGCTTGGAAAATATAAAATATAAATGTAACAAAAAATAAATAAATCCAGTTTTGTCCTTTTCTTGGGCAAGTTTTGTGTCTCTCATGTCCCAGCAATTATTTTGCTTTGTGTTCATTTTGATTTCCATCAAACATTACAATACAGTATCTGGTCAACAGTGTTGGAAAGATTTACTCAGGTCATACTTCATAAAAAAACATGTCTAATTGTCTTAGACACACTGTGGTACAGCCACACGAATGACAGAATTTGTGAGACAGTTACCTTCTCCTTTGCTGATCGCTTTGCAAAGGCTAAGAGTAACACAAGGCAATGAACATTACTACACCAGGCAAAACTAATAGGTATTTTTTTCTCACCATTGTATATTTTTTAATATATGCATGTTGCAAATATATTGCCTGATTCTAGAAAACTGGGATTCATTGACTCTAAAATCACTGAACAAATATGGTCTGGATGGGGTTTGGAGCTTGACTCTGAGCCCTGATAGTTTTGTGTACTATCCATCCATCTATTTATCTATTATCATTACCCGCTTCTTGCCTTCTGGGTTGTGGGGGTCACTGTAACACATGTCAAGCAGACACTGTGCGAAAGGTGGGGTACACCTTGTACAGGTCACAAGGAACACATGAAGACAGATGACTGTTCACTCTCTCAATCATATGGGCAACTTTGAGTTATCAATTAGCCTAAAAGGAATGTTTTGTATGTGGTAGGAAACCAGAGTACCCAAGAAAACCCATGCATGAGAGAACACGTAAACTCCACTCAAAAATGTCCCCTGATGGGATTTCATCTAAAACCCTTCTCTCTGAGAAGTAACAGCTCTGCAAACTGTGTCACCCTTGGAGTTGTACCATTCACCCCCATTGCTCCCACTCTACCACCCCCAAACTGTTTACACTTATTTCAAAGATGTTTTGGCTGTATACTGCAATCTTTTGAAAGTAAAGTTGATGCAACACTTTTAGAAAGTGTAAAATCTGTATTTTTATTTTTATATGTATTGGGGAAATACTTTGGATTTTGAAACAACTTGCAAATTACAAATTCTACACAGACTAATTTATTCGAGACCCACAAGAGTTCTCCAAGATCTCCATTTTATTGCCCTATATAAAACATAGAGGGGCTTGTTTGAGTGATGTGAATGTCATTTGGCTGTGTGCAAGAGGTATCAACAAAAAAAAAATGGATTGCATTATTTAGTGTAATGTTCCCCTTGGGTCTTTTGAAGCCGTTGTGCAAAGCTTTTTTCAAGTAATTCTTTGTTGACATTTCAGGCAGATTTGTTGCTTCTGTCAACACAGGTCACAAACATTAGTAAAGTGGAGTTTAATGCTGTAAACTATTTAAAAAATATCCCAAACTGAACCTATAAAGTCAAAAAGAAATCTAAAAATGTAAATAGCTTATTGAAGAAAACTGAAGTAAAAAGCAGATCTGCTACAAAGGGAACACAAATCAGCTCTACAAAATAAAAATAAAACATAGTCTGAAGAGTAAGACTTGTATGGTGGTGATACCGACAGTATGAAAATATGGTTATTTTGTTTTCTCCCCATTTTTTCATAGCACTTCAACTGAACCGATTTTACTCTATCCTTTTGTCACAAGCAAATCAAGTTGTCCTCTATAACATACATATTTAGTGACAGGACACCAGGATTTAATAACCTCAAGAAAGCTTAAAACTAAATGGCATGAAAATAACTAATACCAGAGTGTCTCTTAATTAATTTTATTGTTTATTTATTGTTACAGATATTGCCCACCAGCAGCCAGACTTTTAGATCAAGCTCAGAAATTGACAAATAGCATCATTGTTGTTTCAGTCCAACCTTGTAAATGTTTTTCACATCTCATGCAATGTGAGATGTGTTAGTTTCCCTATGTGCTACAACAGTAGATCACTTCGGCTTTCAGCTGCAGGTGATAAATCTAATTTGCTTAGAAAGACTGTTTGGAGAAACGACTGTTTTTGACAGGACAAAATCACAAGTTAAAGGGGTGTTTGGTGCCATTTAAATGAGTTCCAGCGCCTGGATGAGCTGATTGACTGCGCAACTCACCCTGCGCGTCTGTTTGTCAGAGAAATGTTCTGGTCAGTAACTTGACCAGAGGGTTGGGCATCATGGCAGATGCACGTCATTATCTCTGATGATGGAGGGAGGATCCACCAGCATCTCTCTCTCTGGCAGCTGCAGCCTCTGATGAGAGTGAATCCCAACTGAAGCAACAGGAGATCCGGTAAACTTTCTCTTTCCTGATGGTTCATCTTCTTTATGCAGCATGTCTTTTGAAGAATTTTATTTGATGGGTTTATGGTTTCAGTTAAAATAGCTTTAAAATATTTCATATAAAAATGGAAATTTGTGTAGTTTTCAACTTTAAAACGCTCAAAGTTTTCTATTTAGTCTATGTATTTACTATACTGTATTTATTGTATTAAGTGCAGTGTGTATGTGCAAAGAGAGAGAGATAGAGCTTCCTATTATTAAAATTGTGAGTATTATAGTTGCAGATTTTGATTGAGCAATGTGAAAAGTTGTCATCCATCACAAAAATCAAGGTCATTTTTACATAATTTTAAAGACTCTTTTTTTCTTCTGTAAATTAACAAAACAACAACAACATTTCATAACATTTTAGCTTTTGTTAGCTTGACTTACAGGATCAGGTTTAATCAAAATCATGCACTAACAGCAAAATACGTTTATTTCCCTCTATTATTTTCAAATGTCAAATATCAGGGCTTTATCTCCATTGTTTTGTGTTGGATGTTGAAACTTGACCTTACATTTTCCCTCTTTGCTTTTAATTTTTTTTCAGTTTTCAGTTGTGACAATTACTGTAGGAAAAAAAAAATGTCACAGTTGTATTACAAGAAAGCTGACAGCTCCTCGTACAGAGACCGCATCGCTCTGCGGATCGTGCGTGCAGAAGCTGAGCTCTCTCCCATGGAGAAAGCATACCTGGGGGCGGTTGACAATGGGGACTACGCGAGTGTAAAGCAAGCCCTGGAGGAGTCTGAAATCTACTTCAGAATTAATATCAACTGCATTGATCCACTTGGACGCACAGCCCTCCTTATTGCCATTGAAAACGAGAACTTGGAGATCATAGAGCTTCTGCTGAGCTACAACATCCATGTGGGTGATGCCCTCCTGCACGCCATTCGTAAAGAAGTGGTGGGGGCCGTGGAGCTGCTGCTCAACCACAAGAGACCAAGGGGGGAAAAACAGGTATCACAAGAGAAGCAGTGGTTAACTGACATGTTTGATTCTTTCAGTAATTCTCATGAAGCTTTACCTCCCAAATATATGGATATTTTTAGATATGTGAATCTGTATAACCAGATTGGAATCTACCCTTTTGCCTGAAATCCATCTTTTCACAAATCAGAAATAAAGAAATATGCGAAACGTGTAAAAACATCACAAAAAAGAACTCAAAGAACTGCTTTAAAAAGAGTAGATTCTTAATAAGGGGATCACACAAGTACTCACATTTTGTTCAATTTATTGTTTATCTAACCGTACACTGTAACATTAAATCATTTGCACAACCCCAGGTAGAATATTAGCAATATAAAAATAAAAGCTATTTCTAATACAGATCAAAACAGAATAGTATATTACACGTATTAAGACATTGTATACAAATAAAATGGAAACAAATCACAGAAGCATTGTGAAAATGGTAGCAGGTATACGTCTATAAAACTGGTGAACCTTAAAAAATTGCTTCAGTTTTAATATAAAATGATGACAACCAGAAATCAATTCAGGAAATTTTAGCTCACATAGAAAAAGCTGTTCATCCCAAAGGTGTTTTCTAAAATGACACTACATGTTCCCACGAGTTACCGAGTTTATGGATTTGAGAAGAACCAGATAGCCATGAAGCACCTGAGGCAACAGTCCATTTGAGTTTATGACAAAATTTACAAAGTTCATCATGTTAAATTTCTTCAGCAGAGGCTCCTCCAGAAATGTTTTAATTGGGTTACCATGTGGGGCCCACTGAAATTCCTGGGGTGGCACAGCAAAAACAAAACCTTTAAAATAATTTTAGAAATTAGATCATGCTGTTTTTGTAAAACATCGATTTGGAAAACTTTGGCAAATTGAGTTAAATTGCCAATTGATATCACAGTTTCTTATTTTACAGGTAATAATTATTGATTATGTGAAGTACAGACCAGAACTGATAGCATTTAGAGTTCCACAACAGCCCAGTTTTAATGTGGTGTTTAGCTTTATGCCATACATTGTCATTACATTACATCCCTAAAAACATCAACTATATACATCTTTAGTTTGAAGAGCTGCATTGAACAACTCTTTTATTGAAGCAAACTTTCTCAAGTTTAAAGATACCACTTCTAATAATTTTTAAACTCATTTTAGTGAAGCTTTGATTAAAGTTTGTCCTTCTAAATTTATATACTGTATATACAGTATAAAAAAAATGCATCAAAACCCTTGAGCCCCACATCATAATGTTGATGACATTGGATTTAGAACAGTTGTCCTTATTCAGAGGGACTAGAGTTAAGGTTTGATTTTTAATTTTAAATTAATTATATATTTATGTTTATAACTCCTAATTGCTCATAAACAATGTCATTTTTTTAATGCTTATGAGGTTCCACTAATCCTAAATAGCTGGAGAAAATTTAAAATGCACAGCAAGCCAAAGCTGGATGAAACTGTCTGGCCAAAGGGGGACAGTGGAGGGGCCATCAATATTTTAGGGGTTGCCATTTTTTTACCCCCTCAAAGTAGCTTGGCCTTTTTATAAATGACTTTGCATGTTTCGTGAGAAGAAAAAAGGAAGGGGGGCGAAAAAAAGAACACTGACGTTTTCACCAAGGGATGTATTCTCAGACCAGCTGAACCGCAAGCCCATTAGTTGTGTAATTCTCTGTCAGAAAACATTAAACTATACCTCAATCAGATGGTTACTTCCTGTCAGGGGTTTCAAAACAACATCCGTCTGTAAACCATTCAGTGATGCATCCTGTAAATGGCTTTATCTCATGTCCACTCATTAATGTTTTTCCCCCCTTCATGACAAGGTGCCCCCAATTCTACGGGACAGACAGTTTTCAGACTTCACCCCAGACATCACTCCAATCATCCTGGCAGCTCACACGAACAACTACGAAATTATCAAACTGCTCCTGCAGCGAGGCGTTTCCATACCTCAGCCACACGCCGTGCGCTGCAACTGTGTGGAGTGCATGTCCAGTCCAGACGTGGACAGCCTGCGTCACTCCCGCTCGCGGCTCAACATCTACAAGGCCCTCGCCAGCCCGTCTCTCATTGCCCTCTCCAGTGAAGATCCGTTCCTCACAGCTTTTAAACTCAGCTGGGAGCTGAAGGAGCTCAGCACACTGGAGAATGAGTTTAAGTCCGAATATGAGGAGCTGTCTCAAACGTGTAAGCAGTTTGCCAAGGACCTGTTGGACCAGACTCGAAGCTCTAGAGAGCTGCAAATAATCCTCAACTACCGCGATGACATCGACCCTCTGCTGGATGAGAACATCAATGATCTGGCCCGGCTGAAGCTGGCTATCAAATATTGCCAGAAAGAGGTAAACTTTTTCATAATTTTAACTGCTGTGGCCCTAAAGTCTAAAACTGTTGTTCTATTGAGGAGATGTTTAAGTGATATTGCAACAGGATTTGTTGTAAAGTACAGTTGCACACCCTGATGCATGCTCAATAATCCAGGTAGAAAAATCTAAAAAAGCTAAGTCTGGTCCTCTGGACATTCAAAAA
>JARVGV010001299.1:32426091-32436281 GCA_031762435.1 Hypsolebias longignatus | reverse complement strand
GATAATTCTCAATCAGGTCATCTGGACAGTTTCTTAGAAACTGTCCAGATGACCTGATTGAGAATTATCAGATAATGTCTGAGTTGTTTCACAGTGTGCAACTAGAGAAGTTATGAAAGACAATAACACAAGAAATGTGTTTGGATGTAAACAATATCAAAAGAAAAGTACCTAGAAAAAATGTTTAGGCAAGTAGATTCCAGCCAAATAGAATTTGAGTTTGGTTTGGGTTATGATGATACATTGTGACCACAGGTGAGGGATAAAATATTGACATATGAGTAAATCTGGAGCTTTGAACTTCAACTTAGTTCTTTCTTCACCACAACAAACCAGAGCAACTCCCCCATTAGTGCTGCCAAGGCCCTAATCTGTTGCTTCATATCCCGCTCCATCCCACCATCACTCGTGAATAAGACTCCTTAAAACTTGAATTCCTTCTGAGTCAGACTCAGTCAAGATCTGGAAGGAGCATTCCACCTTTTCCAGTTGAGAAATCAAACTTAGAGAACCTGACGTTCTTTCCACGCACGTCTCACTTAATTATAAACCACCCCAGCGCAGACTAAAGGTCATGGCCTGAAGACGCCAATAGAATCACATAATCAGCAAAGGAAAAAAAAAAAAAGAGTAGAGACCCTGAGATTACCAAACTTGACATCCTCTTCTCCAAGACTGCACCATAAGATCCTGTCAACAAACCACACTTAGCAGCTTGTGTGTGATCATCATCACACATAAGCTGCTAAACATTGTTTGTATTAAAGGTTTACCATGTGAAACACTTTATGTCCTGATACATGCTCAATAGCCCAGGTAGATAAACCTAACTGTCAGGTCCTCAAACGCAAGGCCCGGGGGCCAAATGTGGTCCTCTTTGACATCTTATCTGGCCCCCAAAATGGTATTTTAAATGTAAAATACTTCATCACTTTAATATTTTCAGTAATCTTTGATGATGATATCAAAAGTGTAACAGAGAATGTCAAATGAGACCAAACTCTTGTTGAGGAACCTGCAACTAAGAAAATAGGTTGTGTATCTAACTTGAGTACATTCTGAAACTGGCCCTTAGTTTGGAAAATAAAGTTTTAATTTCGGCCACCTTTTGTAAGTGGGTTTGACACGCCTAGTTTAAGTGATTGCCGATCATGATCATTCATGTTTTTTTTTTTCCCGGCCACATTTCTTCCTCGAAGATGATGGGTCCCCACTGTCCTTCCAGTTTTTTTACAATGCATTGGACAGTTCTCAACCCAATTTGTTTTAGTAGTTTCTGTAATCTCCTTAGATGTTTTCTCTGCTTGATTCATGCCAATGATGTGTCATACCATTTTATTTATAGAGCACTTAAAACAGTGACAAGGCCAACCAAAGTGCTGTACAAAAAAACAGACAAAAAACAGGCAACACACAAAGCAACATACACTATGAAATTAAATCTGAATATAGACATAAATACATTGCAGTTAATAAATATAAGAACTAAACTATGTGAAGCATACAGGTTCAAAACACAGATCATCTGGTGTTGAAAGCAATGAAATAGAAGTGGAATTTGACCCTTCTCAAACAGACTGACATCTTTTCCATGACCACGAGATGTGTCTTTCAACATGGTTGTTTAAGAAATGAGAAGCAACTCATTACACAAGTTGGGGTTAAATAACTTGTTGCCAGCTGAAAGATAATCACCCATGCACTAATTATCCAATAGGAGGTTTTTACAAACCTATTTGTGTTAAATCCAGGTGGCGACAGTATTATTATTATTTTATTTATTTTTTTATTTTTATTTTTTTGGCCAGGCAGTGTAGTTTGCTGCTGAAGGTCCGTCAGCCATTTTCAGAAAAACTGACTCTTTTCTAAACATGACATCCACAATTATTTTATATATTGCGTCACATGTTCTGTGAATAAAATATCCTGAATATATATTGCTTAGTATTAAAATTTATTGTCTTGTATTTTTTTTTTTTTTTTGGTAAAAAATAATCTAATGAATCAGATAAATTGATGCCTCTCGCCTCCTGCCGACAGGTTCACAGTTTTCTGAATTTGATTTGAAGTAATAATTCTGAAATAAAACTCCAGATTAACACAATTAAATGGGAGAAATAAGTGAAATGAACCAACTCTAAAATAAAAAAAAAGTGAAAAATGATGATACAATATATCATCACCAAATCAAACAGAAGATTCAAGTACTTTGTAGGAATTTTTTTTTTTTTTTTTTCATTTGACCTTTATTTATCCAGGTTAGTCTGATTATAGAACCCACAAGCACACAATTACAATACCAGTGCCTCAACCATTGATTTAGCACAACCACACACACATACACACATCAGAATTGTTTAAATAGGGTAATGTTTTCTGTTCTTGTCTCTTCAGTCTATAAACTGATTTAAAAACTGAATAAATCCACTGTTAGCCTCAGCAGGTTTCTCTGCAGCTCTTACTGGGTTTAAACTTACATCAGGTGTGAGTACAGGTCATATTAATGTGGTAAAACAGGCTAATGTGTCCACAGGGCAGAAAATCAAATGCCCCAAATGAAAGTGGGAAGTTTTTAGTGCAGCCGAGGGCTAAATTAAAGCGTAGATGGGGTCAGGCATTTGCTGCGACAGCTCCTAGACTCTACAACAACCTGCCCATTGACATTACTGCAGAGTCTCTGTAGTTCTTTAAATCTCACCTTAATATTCACTTTTTACACTGGCTTTTAATTCAAGTCCAGTTTGAGTTCCATCAAAACCTCTTAGGTGTGCTATTTTTATGTTTTTGTTTGATTTTTTTTTAGCAGATACTTGTTTTAATATTCAATATTGCATTTATTGTATTGCTAGATTTTCTGTTTGTGAAGCACTTTGGTCAACAATGTTGTTTTTAAATGTGCTATATAAATTTAAAAAAAATGACATTGACATTGTCTGTCTGGATCATTGGGAGCATCTGCTTGGTGAAAGAAGGTGGTTGAACAGTTCTGCCCCATAACAGTAAATAAGTAATAAACTGAGGAAAAGACACTGAAAATCATTTTGAACTTCACCTAAATTTTTAAAAAATGTTGAAAATTACACATAACAAAACAGTACACAGCAATTTCATCCATCCATTCATTAGACTTAACCCCCTTTTTCCTTTTTGGGTCGCGGGGGTCACTGGTGCCCATGTCCAGCCATCACTGTACGAGAGGCAGGGCACACCCTGGACAGGTCTCCAGTCCGGGACACAGAGACAAATGAGACAAACAACCATTCACTCTCTCACTCACACCTAGAGACAATTTAGAGTTACCAATCAAACACTCATTCAACCATTATTTAAACAGGTTAGTTCCACTGAGCATTTACAAGAGACACCTGAAACACGCATTTTTTTTAGTCTGTGGGAAGAAACCGGAGTACCCAGAGAAAACCCACGCATGCATGGAGAGACCATGTAAACTCCACCCAGAACGGTCCCGTGCCGAGATTGGAACCGGCGACCTTCTCGCTGAGAGGTAACCACTTTACCCCAGGGAAAATACACAGATAAATATAAAACACCAGATGTGAGTCTGCTTGAATGCCTCACAAATTGAGTAATTAAAATGTATTTTTCAGAAATAAGAATGTGTTTTGATTCTGTGGAAAGTTGTATACACAGATTTAATAGAAATAAAGATAATTCTATTGCATGAGCCTGTAAATACTTCTTAAGGCTTTTGTCAGAGTGAGTGCTACTGGATTTTCAAATGCAAATAAAAATACTACCATTAAAATAGATATAGTACTTTGTATATATGTGTGTAAAAGCTAAAAAAATCTCCCTTGTACTTGGATTGCAATTTTATTTTTCATATATCTTCAACCCACTGGATGTTGTTTTGTAAATATTTTGTTCACAGCAGTTTTGAAAAATTCAGAATTTCCATGTTATAAATGTACTGTGGGACACAGGAAAACATTTCACTTCTTTTCTTCAATGGGTATGAGCGCCAACAAAACTCTCCGCTCTTTTACAATTTTCTCTCCACTGTGAGCCACGTAGATGGATCTTACTTTTGTGATCCAGATCGTCGTTGTGCTATTTCCTCTCATCTTTTTATTCACTCAGGTGTTGCCAGTAACATAGTTTGGTGTGCTTTGGATGAAAAAAAAAAATCTGATTACCGGTAATTGAAACCAGCAACATAATTAAATGATTATTGTATGAATGTATCAAGAGTCATTTCCACAAACAACAAGCCAAAGTTTATGTTTATTGGTAAGCAGTGTGGCGTGTTACTAATGCATAATGGTTGTCCTTTTTTTTTACATGTCTGTACTTTTTCCTTTTTGTGGCAAGATTATTACTAAATTGTGACTTGTGTGGTTTCTCCCAGTTTTTCCATTGGGAATATGTACATAGCACAGACGCTGGAGGGTTAACCTTTTCTTGACTCATCTGTGCGCAGTTTGATTGATGTTAAACCCCGCCTCTTTAATAAAGGCTTTCGCTGTGTTCTCTACAGTCATTGGATATAAGCCAAGTCCTGGAAAAACATCTGTCCCAGTGTTGTCAGAAGGGTGGACATCGTATCAGTAAGCGGAATGAAGGACAAGGTGCAAAAATGCTGAGCAGAGAACAGGAACACCTGCAAGCACATGTTGAAATTTCCTCATAAGCCGTTTTCTCTGGATGAACTGAGGAACAGAAATAAGGATTAGAAAATTAATTTATAGAGAAGAGAAGGAAAGTTAGATTTTTTTTCATCCCTATTGTCTCTGAGTCACGGATAATTATGTTTGTTCATATGATAATTGCTTGCATTTTTTTATATTCATGAAAGTTTTGAGAGAAACTAAAAGTAATATGTGAAAGCACAGAAAAAAAACTATATTGATATTATTAAGAACAGATGCAGTAATAATATCTATACAAAACTAAAAATCTGATAAAATGTAACTTAGAACACAGGAAAAGAATGAAGGTAAAATTAAATCAAGATAAAATAACCCTGTTATAGATTTGTATTGTAAAACTCGACTCAAAATTTGCAAACCTTAATTTTCTCCTTATAAAAATAATCCATACCTGTCTAAAATATATTCAGGTTGTGTTTAGCACCACATTCATCCAGTCACCCTCACACCCAATGGACTTTGGATGAGTGTTAAAGACGTGATGTCATAAAATCCTACTTGTAAGTACATGTCTTTGGTTCACATGCAAAGTGTGCACAAAGAAACTTTACCCTTTCAGCAAATCAATTCTAAAGCAGCCATCTTCTGTCAAACGTAGTACCGTACATACTTTACGTCTTATGGTAAAGGTCAAATATTCAAGTAAAGAAAGCACAAGGCAAATACATTTTTGGCTGGAGGGCAACTGGAGAACAAGAGTTTATGTAAAAGTTTCAAAAGTTCACCAAGAGCAAAGTAAAAAAAAAAAAAAATCTGGTCTTGCAAGAAAGTCATGGTATTTTGTGCCTTTACAGATAACGAAATAAATATAAAATAAAGCAATGCACCATAAAACAGGTGTGCTTTCATTTACACATAACACAGGATACATACCAAACAATGCCCTTATACCTCATGCTTCCATTTTTTCATGTCATTCCACAGAATTCATTATGTTTTTATGTGTTGTGCTTTCCAAACTCTCAAGTGAAAATTGATTATTTCAACTGTCGCCTTGAGATAAGACAATATAGCTGAGCCACACCTTAATGGAGCTGACAAATTCCTCTATCTGTGCCGGCATGCAGAGCACACCGTTTCAACAAAACGTAGCCAAAAGGGCTGTAATTCATGATGTGTCAAGGCAAAGAACACACAAGTGCACCAACTTATGAGTTTCTCTGTGGGTTTACACAAGTAAAGATAACGTTTTACTTTAGCTACTTTATAATGTGCATCAAGTCAAGAATTATAAAACTGTAGAAACTCAAGATAGATTTTTTTTTTCAAATGCTCGGTTTCTTTAAAAAAAACAAAACATATTTAAGGCGTTCATCATATTTCCACACATTCTGCGTGGATTACAAACACTAAAGTTAAATAAAGTTATTCCAGTGAAACACTTGATATGGTTCTCATTTCTGTCTCTTAGATTAGTTGTTGGCTGGCCTCAAGTTTACGCTGCAGATCCAATGTGTTTGGCCATCCTCCTACGCTTTCCTGCCAGGGATATTTTACTGTCTTGGGAAACTGCATGATCTCTGGATGTGTTTGTGAATCTTCCATTTCTGGCTTTAACATCAGCATGGCTCATCTCAGTTAGGAGGTTAACAAACAGCACTCAGACGATGATTCATTCAAATCGACAGGCCACTGCTGACTTCAAATCACATTATATATGCATTGAAGATGTATTTGTTGTGACTTCATAAAGATTTTTTTTTTCTTAAAAGTACAATGATGTTCATCAGACTTGCAGGAAGCAAACACATTACACAGCTATGTTTGCATTTCTGTCAGCAGAAAATACTTGTTTTAATTTATAACTATCTCTCAAGAAAACAGCTTAAATATTCAACTTCCTTATCAAAATATGTTTTAGCTGCAATCATGCTGCACAAATATGTGCTTCAGCTTAAAAGCATTTTTCAACCACATGAAGACAATTTAGTAGTCGAGGCACACGGTGCCAAAACTGAAACTGTCACTCCCTTCATAAACTACAATTGATAAACGTAAACAATAACAGAAGAAAAAATAATTCACAGCATCTTCGTGTGAATTATATATATAAAGAAAGGTCTAAACCTTGAACAATAAAAGCCTAAGAATGCCCCTGACCTTTTTGCTTCATTGTTAGTACCTTCACAGTCATCACACAGGTCATCTAAGGTAAAAGATTCCTGTGTGGTTGTTCACTCTCTGCTGGGTACTTTCCTTCTCTGTTTTTTTTTTTTTCAAACACCTGTCAATTATTTTATATTTTCTTCTCTGTTTCAGCAGGTACTTCTGGCCAACAGATTTTTTTTGTGTTTGACTGCTCCTCTGTTCTTTCATCCCTCAGCCAGCAGAGGCAGATGGCTTTCTGAATCTGGTTCTGTTGAAGGTGGGGTTTTGCTCAGGACAGGGTATTTAAACAAAGTGAACATCTGATGCAATATATTGCTTTTCAAAGACAAAATCTGAGTTAATTATTGGCATTAGCCATGTGCTGGAGAGGGTGTACCCCACCTCTCACCCACAGGCTGCTGGAAACACACCAGTTTCCTTCAATCTTGCACTGAAAAGCGGGTAAAGTAAATGTGATTATAATTATCTAAATACAAATAAATTGAGTTGGACTGTTTTAAACTGAACTGGAATAAATTGGATTGGATTAAATGTAATTGAATTTGACTGTTTATTTAAACTTGAATGTGTTTACTGTCTTCAGATGATGTCCTGAGATGACTTTTGGAGTAATTCAATGCAGAAAAATAAAATAAAATGAATTCAATTAAAGCCTGTTATTGATAATTATCTGCATCTGGAGGATTTCTTTTGATTTTTTTTTTTTTTTTTTTTTTGAGGTTGTGCTTGAAAATTAACTTTCATGTTACACCTTTTATTCTTCCTGGGAAACTTTATTTTAGCTTCCAAACTTGGCACATTTTCAGTTGGAAACTCAGAGAAAACAAGCAAAGCCTGTTTTTCCAATTGAAACCCCTTCATTTGGTTTTAAAAATGACAGCTCAAGAAGACCCTGCAATTTAAGCAACAGAATGTTTCTACTCCACAAATAAAAAGGTTGGAAAGGCTAATAATTTTGTTCCAGTTTGACATTCATTTTCCACATAGTTTTTGTTGGAGGAAAATATTCTCTCTTAATCGTACTTAATCAAAAAGAGCCACACTCGATGGCAGGAGACGATTTTTCACTGGCATTTTCTTGCGAGGACCCATTCAAGACAGATTACATACACAGATACATAATGCATGGAACATGACACAGATTTTATACGGCAGCAGAGTCCAGCAGGCGTTCCCTCAGAGCCAGCCGCAGTCAGCCGCGCAGACAAGATCCATGGCCGTCGGCGAGTCGGCCTCCAGACGGAGATAAGAGACTGTTTTGGACATGTTCTCATGGCGACCAAGCCAAGGAGGCACTGCAAGTCAGCAAGAAGGCCTCCAGGTTGAGATAAGAAAGTGTTTCGAGGGATTTACATTCTCAGCCATAATATAAAAACACAATAAAAATGTTAATGCAAAAAAATTATCTAACAGTTTTTAATGAACCTCCTTTAATTTATGTTGGTAATAACATAAAATAATGGTTATTTGGGAAAATTTGAATAGAATGGGTTCCAAGATATATTGAAAATATTTATTTGTAAGCATACAATTTAAAGTTTAATCAACTATGAAAGCAGACAAAAAAAGGCAAGCAGAGTCGGCCTGTCCAAACAAATGTTGTCTGAATCTGGCTTCCCCGCTTTGACTTGAGTAGGCCAACTATCTCAAATGTCTCCTGGAGTTTATGTGAACAAGAAGCTATGCTCTGTCAACCCCCACCCCCCACCACAAAACCCCCCACACCCCCCACCCCCACCCCACACCCCCACCCCAGGAAAATAGAGGACACCTGTGGACCTGTATCAGAGTTGAGCAGGCTGATAGACACTGTGCCATCTTATCAGGACTATGGAACTTTCTGGCAGTGTCGGCCTCTTCATGCATAAATGTATTATGCTGTCATGAGTATGTCACTGTTTATGTGCAATGCCAGGACATAGTGCGAGATACAATTTTTTACCCCCACCGTGTTTTTCTTTTCCTTATCTACTTTTGTCTGAAACAGGTCTCTTTTATAACTGAGTCCTCAAGGATCAATGGGAACTAACCTGTATAAATAAAGGTTGAATGAATAATAAGCCATATGACTACTCTTGAAGTAAACTCAAGAGATTTGCTAATAGGTTCCTTTTTTTTTTTTTTTTGCTTCTACTTTGTGGTTCTGTGGTTAAATAAAGGTAAAAGCTGATAGCATCGTCATTAGTTCTGTAATTTAGCTGTTTTTAACTGTTTATTGTGAGTAGGAATGAATGAGCCTGTGCTAATGAGAGATAAGCTCGAAACATTTGGTTTTGAAATGAGTTTCTCTGCCATTTGAGGACATTAACTGGCCACATGATGACCTCAGTGGAGGTCTGAGTGGAAACTGTGGCTTATGTCTGTTGCTTTGTTTTATATAATAATATAATTATATACGCCTGAGAGTACATTAGGTTTGAGTGTCTGACGCAGCAACATGTGCTAGAAAGAACGTTTGTCCTATTTATTTACCAGGTTTGTTGATTTGTGAGGTGGGGGGTTTGTTTCTGGTTTAACTGGAATCATGTGGTCTTTATTTCCTTTCTCCTCTTTGTCCATGTTGCATACATCTGGTGTGTTACGGTTCATTCAGCCATCATTCTATATTGTGTTTGTTTCTTCATGAATGGAAACAACTACAGATGTGGTGTCAGTATAGTTCTGCATTGTTGTCAGCATGCCTAAATTTATTAAACTTTCAGTTAATTGTAATCAAAGTGCTCACTTTGCTTGCATGATTTACTGTTTGTTGTATAATGAGTTTGTCTAAACAGCTATAAATAAGTAGCATACACAATAACTTCAACAGACATTGGGACTGCATCACAGCAGCCTTTGAAACTAAAAAGTCTCATTCATGACTGGCGACTATAAAACTACCCACGCTGAGTTTTAAGAGTGTAAACAAACAAACAATAAAAAATATATAGTTATTCTGGTATTCATTCTGGTATAAAGGTTGGAGCTGTTTTACAGGAATACTAGCTCCTGCTAATGTCTCCACATGAAATACCAAACCTAAAGCTGTGCCATTGAGCTGATGTGGTTATCAATATTTTTTTGAACTTGGAGACAACATTCGATAAGCATGTGATTCAAGATGATGGTAAATCAAATAAAAAAATAAAAATAAAAAATAAAAGGGTTAGAGGAAAAGAAAGGAGTGGCAAACCAGTTTAAATAACTTTTTACCATACTAAGCAAACATTACAGGACCTTGCACAAGTAATCCCTATATCTATTTATATTTTGTTGCAAACTGGAATTTAATTGGATTATAATTTTAATAAATGCAATAACGCTTCAGAATAATAAAGATAAAGGGGAAAAGACTTCCATCCATCCATCCATCCATCCATCCATCCATCCATCCATCCATCCATCCATCCATCCATCCATTATCTTCCACTT
>JARVGV010001299.1:32408591-32419194 GCA_031762435.1 Hypsolebias longignatus | reverse complement strand
AAAAAAAAAAAAAAAAAAAAAAAATTTTTTTTTTTTTTTTTTTTTTTTTATTACAGTATATTAATAATTACTGTACAGATATGAACGTAAACGCGAAAAAACGTAGACCGGGAGGGTCGTAGACCGGGGTTGACCTGTATTTATTTTTTAATTTTTTTTACAGACTTTAATTTAACCAGGCACTTTCTGAATGGAGCCCTTGGCCTGTCACACAATTAGCAAATTAAGTAAAAATTTAGAGAAAAAAATCGCCATATTTGTTATGGTACCAACACAAACAATATTTCTATTACTTTAAAATATATAAAATTATGTACTGTATTTATAATACGAATGAAACCCTCCAGCTGTCTCTCATGAAACCTCAAAACATCAATTTTTAATCAGATTTACATACTGTCCTCTAGTGGCGACACAAGAAACTGCATACATTGGATGAATAAAATCGGTCAGTGGCACATCCGTTACGTACTTTCACAATAAAAGCGAAAATCCGCTTTACGCTAAGGTTGATTCTTCCGGTTACAATTTTGCTTCGAAAAGGTCACGAGTGCGCATGATGCGCCGTAACATCGTCAGACAGCGTCGAATGTTTTGGAAGTCGTGTCTTACTTCAGAAGTAGGTGTGGTTTTGAAGTGAACATTATTAGCTGAACAGACACGTTGGTCCACAAGCTAACTGCTAAGCTGCGCTCTCATCAGGTAAGTAGGACAAGACAACCTGTGTATAGTCATCAGTCACGGGAGGCTATTAACTGTTATAATGAAATGTCAACAGTTTTGCTTGCTGTTTTAACCTTGTTTACGCGACATTAAAAACGTAACAACAGACCTTCAGCGTTGTTGATGTTAGCCTCGTGGTTGTTGTTTTTAACCACTGGGTTAGCTTGCTTTGGTCTAGTACAACTGTGAGGTAATTTATGTTTTAAGGAGCCAATAAATCTACTTCAAACTGAGCTTAAGCCGAGTAACTTTTCAAGCGTAGCCCTTAAGTTAACTTGGAAAAATGTTTGCAATTTTTTTTTATTTATTAGGATGCCTTTCCCCATCATGTTCTTATTTTTGCCCAAGCTCTGATGAAATGAATGACAACAATTTGCCACCAAAGCTGATTTGATCTCTTTTTTTTCCCAGAGGGAATGGAGAAGGCTAAAGAAGATGCATTCAATAACGCCAGACTTCAAGTGATCAAAGATGGCTATGAAAAGGCTTTTGAGTGCATCAACAAAGGACTCACAGCAGATGAAGCTGGAGACAAGAAGCAGGCCCTGGAGTTCTACAAGCAAGGCCGTAAACACCTTATCAGGGCCATCAGTGTGCCTTCCACCGGAGACGAGTGTGTCGGCAGCTCCTGGGAATCGGCCAAACAGATACAGCAGAAGATGCAGGAGACGCTGAACAACATCACCACCCGCCTCGCCATACTGGAGACCAGCTCTGATGAGGACTCTGCAGCCGTGCAAAGTTCTAGCAGTTCTGCAGAAGCTGTTTACCCAGTGCTCAACGCCAAAGAGAAACCGGCTCCACCAAACCTTCGTAGTGGACTTGGAGCAGCAGGAGCTGCAGGAAGCACGGCTGCAAACAGTCCACCTGTGGTCCCTGACGATCAGCCTCCGGCTTATTCTCCTCAGGCGGCTGATGGCCACATGACTATCTCCTTTGGGACAGAATCAGGGGAAATGTCAGCGGTTGGACAAGAGTTCTACAATCGTTCCAACTCAACTCCATCTCCTCAGAGCTTGGGGGAAGAAGGAGAGGAGCTGCTGTACATTCCACATGGAGTTCAAATATTCTTTGTCACACCTGAGAGCCAAGTGAGCGCCCCTTCATACCCAGGCTACCTTCGGCTGGTGAAGTTTACCAGTGACAGCTCTGACTCCATGCCCAATCGACCACCAGCATTTCTGCAGGTATGACAGAAAAAAAACGGTCTTTTTCCTGAAGCCTAACAACAATAAGCCAACCTCCTGCCCGTCAGATGCAATAAGTGCAAAATAAATGCCATCACTGCTGTTTTGGATCTGTTCTGTGCCCTTTCACCTGATTTTGGATTGTGTTCAAGACCTCTTTTAAGATCATTTCGACTGTGCGATGATAGCCTTGTCAGTGATCAATGTCCTTTGCCCTATGAACACAGACGTGTGGGAGTTGTTTATCCAGTTTCCCTAATCAAAACGACTGATGTCATCCAGTGAAGAAGACAAGATCAGGATTAGGTCCCTTAAAGTTGGAGAAATTATTCCTTTAATAATATTTGGTGTGGGGGTTATTGGACGGCATTACTGGCAACATTCTGTTGTGCCAATCTCTGATATTCATCCTAATACGATGTTTGTAGGAGTGCCTTAAGCACACGTAAAAAAAAAAAGTTTTGTACTTGTTGTGGTGCCTATATGTAAATATCCCAACCACTAAGTTAAAAAAAAAAAAAAAAAAAAGAAGAATAAATGAGCTTGTTGCGTCTAAATCGAAACATTGTAAAACCTTGTCATCCTGGCCTAGTTTGACTTTTTTACCGTTTTACGTTGATGGCCGTGTTTTGTTTTTGTCCCATCCGTCATCTTTGACACTGCTGCGTCATGAAACAGAAATTTGACTCTAATAGGGAATTTCCAGCGGGGGTGACATCAGTGAATCACATGAGCACAAGTAATTACATAACCTCAGCTTACACTGTTCCACACTGTAATCCTGTTAGACATGCAGCAGTCAGAGGATGTCTGTCTTCTGACATTTCTCTGTTTTCACTCGTCGCAGTTCTTGCAGACGTCTTTGTGTTTACATTTAATCCCATTTTCAATTAAACTCACTCATTGTTGTGTTGGTGAATCAGAAACTCAGCTTGAATACAAATAACTACCATCCCACTCATTATTAGACAACTAATTGTTGTTGTTTTTTTTTTTTTTTTCAAATGACAAATTTGCAGCTGTTTTTCTGTCATTGGGCAGGTGTGTGATTGGCTCTACCCTCTCATGGCCATGGATTCACCCGTGTTGCTGTGTAACACCGGGGTGTTTATGTTTCCGGACATGATGGCGCCAGGGCCAGGCTACTTCGTGGGGGTGGTGTTGTCCTCCGAGCTGCCTGCTGCAGACAGAGCTGTGTTTCATGACCTGTTGTCCCAAATGAGCGATCTCAGGGTTCAGGTCAGTGTCGCGTCTGCACCAACACAAGCCATTTTACACATTTCTTGGCAAACATTTGCAAATTAACTGTAAATTTAATAACCATTTATCAGTGCTCCTGGTTCTTCATCTGTTCATTCAGCTGCAGAAAACATTTTCATAGTTTGAAGTAGGGATGCACAATATTATCGGCATGGTATTGATATCGGCCGATATTAGCGATAAAGTTAAATATCGGACATCGGCCATTCCATCAAAATAGCTCACTGATATAAAAGGCACCGTTTTATATATATATAATGTATGCAGAGGTGGAAAGAGTCCTAAAAATTTATACTCAAGTACAAGTACTGTTACACTGTTTGACTTGTGCTCAATTATTAGTAAAAGTGCTGGTGTTATAGAAATACTTAAGTAAAAGTACAAAGTACTCTTCTGAAAAAAGACTCAAGTGTATTAATTCCTTTTTTATTGTGTTGAGTTTGATTTACTGTATACAGTAGAATCGCTACATTCAAAGCGCATTTCTCAGACGCTCAGAAGCTCCGTCTTATTTTAGTACCAGACAAACCGATGGTGGTGACAATATCTAACATCTTTACATACTTAGACAAACTGATAACCCACACATGCAAACAATAAAAAAAAAAGCAATATCATACAGGTAGCTGTAAAACCTCAAATACTACAATAAATTAATTGAGATTAGATGCTGAAGTCTTGTGAGCTGCTCTCACCGTAGAGACAAAATTTGCATCTGGACGTTGTCTCCTTTTCTGTACATGAAACATTCCTCCAGGTACGGCCACGGGCACTCGTCCTCAGCCTTTACCTCGTCATTTTCTCTTCAGTGTTGTCTGTCTCCATTTTGGCTTTTTCTCAAAATCTTCAGTCCATAACTGACTCTACTCTACGGAGTTGTCCTTTGCTTACATCATAGGTAATTGGTGCATTCACGACCTGAGAGCCCTGTGGGCCACAAAGATGCAGATGAACTGTTTGAACATTAATTCAAATTGTGGTAATCAGTAGCAACTTCTGATTTTAAAAGTAGTGAAGTAGATTACATGGTCTAAACTGTACTTAAGCATGAGTAAAATTACACACTTGAAAGGAATACTCATAAAAGTACAAGTACCCCAAAAATCTACTTAATTACAGTAATGTGAGTATTTGTAATTTGTGTATGTATGAAAGGTGCTGTTTTTGTATGACATCCCAGTGACAAGGTTTCCTGCAGTACCAGCACAACGTTATGACGTCATGTCGCCGTTGACTTTAGATTTGTGAAAATTTACAAACTGGCACTGTTCGATTATAGTCATTGTGTTAGAGAGTAAATGTCATAAATAAATTTGACATTAAACATAATCCAAGTTCAAGTGTTACATCGTTTTCAGCCCCTTTTGGCATCTACATTTGGTAGCAGGCCAGACTGACACAGACCATGCTGAATAATGTAGTACTTTAATTCCACAGCAGAGGAAGCTATGTAGTCTCTGTAAGTAGGTCTAGGAAAAAATATCTGTATTTGTATCAGTCAAATAAGATTGAACGTATTGGCATATTGGCCAAAAATCCAATATTGTGCATCTTTAGTTTTGAAGTCATCAGTTTGCACCGTGCTTTGTCTCGTGCCACTGGGGCAAAAGCTATTTTAAGACGATGCTGAAGTTAACATGCTCTGCAGTGTGGGGACTGTGATTTCTCTACAGTTTTACCATCCCAGCCTCATCTATTTTAGTCAGTTGTCATAAAGAATTATGTAGGTCACATGCATTTAAAAATAATCTATTTTTCCTCTCGGAACTTTATTTTTTGCTGCATATTAGAAACAGTTGACTGAAGAACATTTGACCTGTTTCATTCCTTTATTTGGCATCAAGTGCCTGCCCCTTCTTACCACCAGTCTGGCATCTTTCCCCAAGTTAACCCTGCCTCAGCATTGAGGGGATTTGATCCTGGCAGGTGAGCAGAATTAATTACTGTAGTCATAATGCTCTTATCTGCAGCACTTAGAACAACTTCAGAGCCTCAGCTGAGAGACAAGTGTCAGTTCAGCCTTGATGGAAGTAGAAATGGTGCTACAAGGTGACTCCTAGAAATGCATTCTGGCTAGATATTTTCTCTGATGGACGTGGTTCCCTGTCAGAGTGTAAGTTGATTTCATTGGTTTTATTTTGGGTTAAAGCAGAGGATTTGGGATTTTTTTGCACACTGCTTGCGTAGCTTTTCCCAAATGGCTGCCTGTTTGGGGTGAACAGATGGAGCATTGTGATAAGAAGCACCGAATGAGAGGAGCTTTGTGTTGTGATCCGCATGGACAAAGAGCCAGAATTCTGTTTTTTATTCTCAAACGTTTGGACCGTGAAGGTATTTTTAACTGCAGTCCACACTGTCATAGTAGCTCACCAATGTGTGTGTATGATCAGCCTCCAGATGAAGCTGCAGACTCAGTTAATCTCAGTCAGAAGGTCTCCATTCCCACACCCGAGGACACTGAGCAGGAACCAGCAGAGACCGAGGAGGAGAAGACTCTACCCGAGTGGAGTGAAAAGGTGGCAAGTGGAATCTTAACGGGTGAGGCCAAGGTCTTCTTGCTTTATTAGTTTGGATCTATAATGCTTTTCAGTGAGTCCAGACTGAGCCAGTTTGATCCTGTCAGGTGCATCCTGGTTAAGCTGGGGCCTGGTGAAAGGTGCCGAGTACACGGGCAAGGCCATACAAATGGGGGCATCTAAACTCAGAGAACACATCACTCCTGAGGACAAGCCTGCGAGCGTCAGCCCCACTGTCACTAAAAGCCTCCATGTGGCCAAGCAAGCAACGGGGGGAGCTGTTAAAGTCAGCCAGTTCTTAGGTGACTCTTCCGTCAGCTTGTTTCTGACCTTGTGTGATTCATGCGTTTGGCAGCAGATCTCTAACAAAGTGGTGCTGTGTCACTGCAGTGGACGGGGTGTGTGCCGTTGCCGGCTGTGTGGGTCGAGAGTTGGCTCCTCACGTGAAAAAGCACGGAGGCAAGCTGATTCCCGAGTCCATGAGAAAAGACAAGGATGGGCGTTCCAACATCGATGGAGCCATGGTGGTGGCAGCCAGTGGAGTTCAAGGTAGACTAAAACCACAACTTGTATCCCCTCGAAAGGGATTTTGTATTTGTGGAACATGGCTGGTGAAGATATGTGCATGCAGCACCTCAATTATCGCGGGGGTTATGTTCCACACATCCCCGATAGGTGAAAAACCGAGAAGTAGGAACACTGTTTATTTTAATATTTATATATATATTAAGACTTTATAAACTCTTCTCACACTCTTGCAATGTTCTAAACTTTAAACCTGTGTAATTTTAACAACATATGTATATGTACTGCATAGTACTGCATTACCCACCAGCTCTGCAGAGCAGCAGCTCAGTTCTAGTGCTTTAACAGACTACTCAAGTAATCTACACATAGATTCCTAGGACATTTATCGAGTTTTTAAATTTCACGTCGAGTATTCGTAGTGACGTCATTACAAACTGGTGTTGCAACATATTCTGTGACCACCGTATATTGTGACAGAAGGGGGTGGTGTTGCATGCACTGTTGCAGGTCACAGAATATGGTGTAACACCGGGTCCAGTCGACCGAACCAGAACCAGCTTCCACTGACCTTGTTTCACAAACAAAAAGCAAAAAAAATTAATCTCCAAACCTATTAAAAAAAACAATAAACATATTAATCTCTGAAACTAAACCTAATGCGCAGCACCACTGGTGCAGGGTGGTCGACCACCCCACTGTTTTTATGTTTCGTTTTTTTACATGCTGCACGTTTCTTTCACTTTTGCAGCTTAATAATAATAACTAATAGTTTTGGTTTTCCTGTGACTTATTTGCATTATGATAAATGGTAGGAGCACATTATATGCTCCCAATGTTTTGTTGGTCTTTTTGTTTTTGGTAAATAATAAATGACATTTGCGGTTTTATTTACGATAATTAAAAAAAATATATATTTTTTTTGCATCTGGAGATGCTATGACGTCATTAACTACTCGAGTTCTATTACGTTAATGTCAAGTTTTAAAATTTTGTACTCGTTCAACCTCTACTCGGTTCCAGTTGGGCTCGGTTTCAGTTCTGCAGACCTACCCTGCAGCGCCGAAGTCCACCGCCCCGTCCAGGTTGATGTGCGCGTGGATAATTGAGCTTCAGTAAGTTTCAGGATTACCGTATTTACGACTTTCCTGCCAGTTCTGTGTCCTTCATAGATGCATAGATAGCGTAGATTTGCGTTAAAAAAAACTTTCCCTCCATTTCGGCAGAAAGCAGCGGCCGAAAGCACTGTTGGCTTCTGGGTGGTGTAGTTCTTTTTGACTGGCGTTACAGTGTAGGCTTATTGAAAGAAAACTACAAAATGGCGGCACCTGTCCCAAAGTATTTTTTTGGTTAAACTTTTTATTCCGTACTGTCTTAATCACCTGAGTAATATTAAAGTTGACAGTTGTTGAAAAATTGCGACAGAGCAAGTCTGTGAAAGTCAAACTGTGAAGTAGCGAGGAACTACTCTACCTGTAAAATCATTTGACTTTACTTTCTTGTAGCTGCCATGTCAGAGCAGCTGGTTGAGAACAAACTGTGGTGGTTTGTCTATTTTGGTGATTTGTTCATGAAGTACTCACAACCTTTTTGCACCCAGTGGTTCATACCATCCTACAGACAAGCTAAAACGAATAAACAAAAGGTGCAAAACTGTTATTATAGTTTTACTTTTGTAAAAGGAACTCAGCGGCCAACTTCATAAATTCTTTATTCTTTGTAGTCGATTTTACTTCAAAACTATTTACAGTATTCTTTTAACTTCGCACAAATGCGAAGTTAAAAGAAAAATGTGAATTATTTCCCTAATCATGATCCCTGCCTTTGTTCAGGATTTGCGGCTGTGTGGACTGGTTTGGAAGTAGCAGCTAAAGACATCACCAGAAACGTTGCCGGAGAAACAGTCACCACCATCAAACACAAGTAAGTCTTATTTTTGTTAAGGTAAATGGTTTTCCTTTTTCTTTCCCAGCTTGCTAGATGTGGATGTGTGCGTTTCGGTTGATCTCTAGCATCATTTGATCAACGTCAACCATGCATTCACTTGTATTCCCCTTTGTTTTACAGATTTAGGGGTCTACAAAACATCCTTGACACACCTAATGAGAAGGAGTGTAATTCTTCTTAGCAGCTGTTATTCTCACTGCACTACTAATTACAAATACACTATACAGTATTTCCCTTTTTTTTTTTTTTTTTGTAATGACGCACCAGTTCACTTCCCCTTCACTAATTCACTTTTGCTGCTTTCACTGATTTCTTAATATATTTCTAAGGAAAATGTCACAGTTCATCAGATCACTGTCCTGCCTGACCTGAACATCCTCTCATACTCTGAACTGATGATGCATGACCTGATAACTGACCAATATACACAATAAAAATATTTTTTCTAGAGATTTATCAATTATAAATGCATCTAGTGTGATATAATAAAATCACTTTACCATTCAATTTTATTATCTCTGGTTGTATTTGTTTTTGTGGAAACTGATTTTGCATTCTTTTGAAAAAAGTTTAATTTTGACTTCTCTTTTTAGCAACCTTTAATTCTGAAAGTAATTACCGAAGACCTTAAAATCAGATTTATGGCAGATAGGCCTTTCAGACTGGGCACATGCATGGGTGTGATCCTCACGTATCTCAGCATGACATCTTTGAACACTTTTATATTTTCTCTCCTGTTGCTCCGACCTCCTTAACAATCTCTGATCCTGACTTTGAAGGTATGGGGCGGCAGTCGGACAAGCCACGGACCACGCTGTCAATTCTGCCATTAATGTCGGCATCACTGCCCTCAATATTGACAACCTGGGGATCAAAGCTGCGGTGAAAAAGACTGGGAAGCACACGGCGCAGGCCATTTTGGAAGATTACCACCTTCAGGAAAAACCAGAAACTGAGAAGCAAGTGGAGAAATTGGACAAATAGCTGCTGTTCTCCTGCCTTACTTCAACAATGCCTTAAAACTTTATATTCACTAATCTCAGAGTTCTATATTTAATATCTTTATTTATGAGGACCTGTTCTACAAAGTGACTACTGTGATATGTATATCCTGCAGTTTGATATAGCTCTGAAGCACTTTAATTTTTTTCTGTAATCTGTAAAGCAGAGGATTTTAGATGTGGGACAGGAAATAAAACTAATAAAATAAGCAGGCGTCTTTTAACAAAATGGTTTTTGAAGAGATTTTTAAAACCTTTATAGAATGTTTGATTTTCCTAACTATTTTTGATTAAATGAAGCATTAAAGTTTGTTTTACTAATGTTATGCCTTTTTTTTCTTATATAGGTTTTATCATTTGAAGTTTCACTGCTAATCGTAACAATAAATAAAAAATAAACATTTGGGACAAATTCATCATGTAAAAGTCTACTCATTGATGGATATTTGTGAGCTATTCAGTATGCAGTATTCTTGTCAGAATAATTTAAATGAAGGGTCTCATTTTGTCTCATAAATGTCTTACTCTGTTTTAACTCCAACCTGCCATGCTGGTTTCTGTGGTGCAAGTGTGGAGCAAACACTCATTTTCATGTTACCTAAATATTGTATTCAATAGTTGTTCCGTGTGAGATGCTAACAAAACAAATTTAAAAAATATATACTGTATTGTGTGGTTGAAATTTTGTAGAAGTTCAACAAGAATCTGAGCAGGTTCCTAAAATGTTCAGTTCAGACCATAAACATGGAACACCAAAAGGTCCAGATCCATGAGCTCCTGTACTTAATACTGTACTTCAAACATACTGTACTCCTTGTGTGTGTGTGATAGATCACAGCTCAATGAGTTTGTTTATCATGCAATTTTCTAACAAAAAGCTGTGAACAAAACATTGTTCTAACATGTTGCCAAGAGGCTAGATGTCAGAAACATGAGTGCAGAATGATCAAAGTGTTGATTTTAACTTTTAATTTACAGGGATTAAAAAAAAAAAAAATCATGGAACTTAGTTTATCTTGGGAGTTTTAATAAAAAAAATAAACAGATGTATAACATAAAATAGGAATAAACAGTTTAAGAAAATAAACTGTCCTGTAAATGAATGTCCTCCTGTTCAGTTACAGGGTTGTACTTTACAAAAAAAAAAAAAAAAAGTTTGTTGACTAAGTTGCAAAATTTAAATAAAAAACCCCACTAACATCCGTCTTTCTCTGAGGGTCATCTTTTACATTTTATTGTTGGATGCATGGGACCCTGTGTACATAATCTTGTTTCATCACGTGTACCACATGTGGTGCGAATGACAGTAAAGACTGACTTATATTTTTGCTGTAAATGAATAAAGAAAGAGGCTGATTGTAAAACATCATGCAGTGCAGAATTTGTATTTTATTGAGTAAATACTGATGGAAGCTTATAAGATGCCTGTCCTACTGTAGGACAT
>JARVGV010001299.1:32373021-32388692 GCA_031762435.1 Hypsolebias longignatus | reverse complement strand
CTGAGATGGTTTGGACATGTCCAGAGGAGGGACAGTGGGTATATTGGTAGAAGGATGTTAGAAATGCAGCTGCCAGTGAAAAGACTAAAGAGGATGGATGCAGTTAGAGAGGACATGGAGGTAGTTGGAATGTTGACAGAGGATGCAGAGGACAGAGTGAGATGGAGGAGGATGACTCACTGTGGCGACCCCTGAAGAGGGAAAAGTGGTGACTGCCCCCCCACTATGGGAGTTGGTTCTTGTGGGACTCCAGTTTTTTTGTGGCTCCTCAGATTGAAGAAGTCCTTTAGATGAAAGACGAAACATCTCCGCAATAAAAAAAAAAAGAAACTGTCCAGATGACCTGACTGAACATTGTTGGATTTGTACCTGGTTTATTGAGCATGAACCTTGGGGACCAGTTGAGAACCACTCCTTGCTCAATCATGTTTTAAGACATATAGTCTGATGCCAAAAAGTGCTGCGGCCTCAACTTTTATTGATTGATTTTATTTTATTTTTACAAGCTTTGCATGGGTGTGTTTATAAGAAAGTAAAATCTTAGAATAATTAAGTGGAAGCTGCCTGCAGCTTTTATATGTTTACATTCTCATCTAAAATTAACTTCATAACTCGGTACATGGATGCCTCTGGTATTATCAAGAACCTAACCTGTGCTGCTGTGTTCTCTCAGACCACATCACTTGATAAAGAGAAGCAAGTTTTCAGAAGAAGATGCCACCAGGATGTAAAGCTTGTAGCTAACCTCCCACACAGTTCTGGTGCCGGCACCTCGAACAGTGCCAACCCAGTCTTGTCTCCTGCTGGTTTCACCTCTGAATCTGAAGATCATTCCCCAAATTCAGCTGACACTGTACATTCACCAATCTCTCCATTCTAAACCTTCCATAAATCACAACATTGACTTGTCTTCTGTGGAAAAGGTTGGGTGAGAGGGGGAGGGACTTGTACAATGGAAACAATCTGCTGACTTGGACATTCATACCCTGTAATGACTCATTTGTTTTCATATAAGGTACATGCAAGACTAAAGGAAAACTCATTGAAATAAAATACTGTAGTTTGATGGCATGTAACAAATTAGCTATAAAATATTTCAATTTTTTAAATAGATTAAGACATTTTTATTGATTCAAAGTTCAAAATAATCAAATTTGTCTTTGTTGGCCCTTCCATTCTTCTGACCCATAAATCACGTTTCTAGTTCTACTGTAGAACCCTCTGGAGGTTGATATTGGCATTACAGGATGGACCACCAGTTTTGTTTTAATTTGAACTACTGTACTGTATACATAAACACCTTAGCTTCTACTTATTATTTCATTATAGCATATTTAGTACATACATTCCTTTTTCTTTTTTTTTTTTTTTTTTTTTTAAACAATTCACTTCCAAACATAACAGCATTAGTCAACTTGTGTGTGCCGACTTGACTGCTTTGTGCTTCAGGGCCCAAAGTTTGGGTATAGTACTGCCCTTTGACTTTAGTAATACAAGAGAAATTTTGCTGTACTGCACCATAAGCATCATTTGGACTGGATAGAAACTTTGAAGAAAATGATCCATCCTTGTATTCTAGTAGTGTGTCTCTTCAACAGACCATACAAAAGGTGCTAATGTTGGACAGCTGGTCTAATTTAACAGTCAACTCAAAGATTACAGAGTTGTAGCTCTTGATAAAGTGGCTAATTGTCATGATACAAATGAATGTCAGTGCTGTATTGCCTTGACACATTTAGACTTAAGTGCAATTAAGTCTACTGCCCAGTGTGCACAAAGTAAAATATGCCCTTTTCTAATGCTGAACTGACAGATTGTGTTTCTGGTATTGTTGACAAATGACTGACATGCTTCTGTATTAGATGGGGGCAACTGGTGCATCATGAATTATTTTCTCACATTAAGTTAAATGTTTAAAAATTCAGCAGTGCTTCCAGTAAAACTACATTTTTGAATAAATAATAGAAGCAGCTTTTTGGTTGAACATAACTTTGATCAAATAACTGAGATCTTCTGTGTGTGTCAGATCAAATATTCATGGATGTGAATGCCCTTTTGGCCTCAAAGACCCTAACCTGCATGTGCGCTGATATACAATATAAACCATTCAGCTGTTCATCTTTGACTAATTGATATGTTTGTAAAATATGAATTTTTTTGCTGCTGTAACTGTCTTAGGAATGTATTTCAGTTATGCTTTATGTCAAAACTAAGACATCTGTATGTGTTTTTATGCACAGTTTTGTTAAAGGGCTTTTGTGTTTTGTTTAGAAGGAAGCAAAACAAAAAGCACAAGGAAATAAATTAGTGATGACAAGTTACAAAAAGAATAGGTTTGCTACAGTTGTTTTCGTTGTCTGAAAAATATGTGTAGGTAGTTTGGGGTTAAAATGTTGATGGGATGTTAGATGATTGTGAATGCTGGTGTTTTGTTGAAGCAGAGAAAACAATGTAATTTTATTTAAACATATTCTGTAAAGATGCCATAAGGCAACCTGAATGAGGTGGGAAAAATAAATCTGTTGTAGATAAACACCAACGTTTCTACCGTTTTTTTTTTTTTTTTTTTTTTTTTTTTTTTGCTGAAATGCTATTGATTTTAGTGTCTATTGTTAACCAGCAGATGGCAGTAAGAGCAAAGATCCCAGACATTTGTTTTAATTTACAAATGTTCTAGTATTTAATAACTTCATATAAAACAGACAGCTTTACAAGTAATTTTACTTTTTATTAAAAAAAAAAATTGAATTTTGATGTCATCAGTCTCTGGCCATGTTTCATTTCAACCAAAACAAATGCAAACTGGTGGCAGCACATCTGAAAGTGCATGACATCTCAAAGCACTGCATTTATTTATAAGCATTTACTTACCACACATTTTCTCAAATCTTTATTGAAAATGAAGAGCTTTTAGCATGAAAGCTAAATAAACCTGGAGGACAGGTTGTTTTTTTTTGCATGGGTGTACAAACAGTTTTTTTTTGCATGCAAAATTACTGCTTTTGGTAGAATGGTGTCATGTAGCACCAGCCTTTAAAAGAAAGAAGAAGAAAAAAAGTACATTTGCATATTTTTGTTGAAAGATTAACACAGCTCAGAGCAATGCTTTGATCATCATACCAAAAATAGGAGTCGTTTCTGTCCTGTTCATCAATAGGACATGCCACAAAACAGAAAACCTTCTTCAAACCCACTTGCGTAGCAACAAACTGATATTGCTTACAAGAGCATGAAATGATGGAATTAACTGCTGGTTGTGAATACACATACTTAAAATAGTCAGGCCAGAATTGGAACAAATGTTGGCAAACTAAGAAAAAAAACAAACAAAAGTATTCACATATGAAGTGAAATAATTTACATGATTTATTTTTTAAATGCACTACATTTTATCAAACAAATGTTATTTAAACATCTGGACACAACTGTTAAACTCGTGTAAAAGTCTCAAAATAAGTTTACTTTGAAGTAGTTTGTTGATAAGTTTTAAATTTAAAATAAATATTGAAATATCAATTTACTCTTGACATATTAAAAACATTTATCACAAAGGACAAAAATCACATTGACTTTGACTTATCTTTCAAATTAATAAACAACAAACATAGACTTTTTTTTTCACAAACACATTTAACCACCATATAAGTGCAGACAATGATACATGTAAGTACTCAACAAATATCTAAACGGAAAAAAAAGACTAGTTCAACATTTATTTATGGCTTCCATGATAAAATGGTGATAATGTGTGTCAAACATCATTTTGACCCCCTTTTTTTTTTAAGCTTATGCAGTTCTAGAAAAACGTAAAACTCTATACTCACAGATAAGGTTTTCACATAAAAAGTATTCCAAAAATTAATTGAACAAATGTTCTTAACAGAAGTTGATTTTTCAAAACTTGTTCAGGTTGAAAGGAAAACATTCTCATTTGTATCAGTGTTTTTGTTTGTTTGTTTTTTCAGAAGATCAGCTTAGCTTGAGTCAGCTGAAGACTGTTGTTTTTCTTGTAAGACATGAAAACCAACATGTCCAGATTGTTTAGCAGCTGTGAGAAAAAAAAGTTTACCCGAGAGATCAGATGTAAGAAAGTCAAATTCTTTGTCATGCTGATGTTCTCCTGTCGACGTGACCTCTTCCATGCTCTTTTTATCTTCTGCTGCCCAGCTTCATCACAGGTTGATCTTTTAGCTTTCCAAATCTTTTTGAAGGCATTTGTCTCATCAGTACCTGTTTTGGTGTTCGTAGTGCCATCGGTTAAAGTCTATGTTAAATGCCACAATACTGCCAGATGCCATGCCTGTGATTAAAGTCCTAAGGAAGAATAAAACACAAAAGCAGATTGTACAAAGAGAACAGAACTACTGGTTGTTTTATTAAAAGAATAATGAAATACTTTTTTATATTAAATAAATACATTACTGTATTATATTGGTTTTCTCACAAAACTGACATTGACTGAAAAAAATCCCAGTGTCTCTCTGCAACCTTTTGTCCATGCCTGACTGGTACTTACAAAAGCAGCTGGTTCTCCGGGGTCACGTTTTACTGCTACACCCCCAAGGGCCTAAACTTTCAGGCATAATGAACAGCGTTTCTGCAGAATGGCCCTCTGTGAATTCAGTTAGAGCTCAACTAACTTCTGCTAACCTAATGGCAACTTACCAAAGCAAAAGGTTGGAACTAAAGAGTTTTAAAATATTTAAGAGATTTGTTAAATGACATCACAAAAAGCATTATTGTACTCAGCAGTTTTAGTAAGGATAAGTTAACACTACAAACAAAAAAAATCATCCCCCCAAAAAACACTAAGATACGTCTTAAGAACAGTCTTTGGGGATTGTGCTGTAATTTATGTCAGTGCTGACCTTATTTCTTCAGAAGTAGACCTGTGATTTGAAAGTGTTTGGAACAGCTGAGGGATCTTTAGCCTGGAACTGCCAAAACATTCAGACTCTACCCTCTTGACTGCAAGGGTCAAATAATTGGGTCAGACTTTTCAAGCCCCAAAGTGAACCCTGCTCATGCTGTTCAAGAAAATTATGACTATTGACCAATTTAATAATAATTTTTAAAAAAGCATATACATGTAGTAAACAAACTGCTGACTTGCTAATGGGTTTATGTAGCATACGTCTTACTTTTGGGTTCCCAGCATTTCATGATAACAAAATTACCTGATTATTTTCAGTTAACTCTTTGAAAGCGGGTTCAAGCTCAGCCAACTGGGTTAAATGAGCAGTCAGTTGTAGAACAAAATACTGAATCAGAAATTTAAATGTGATTTATATCTGATTTAAGTGTTTATATCCATCATAAAACACCATAAAACTGCCCAGCCTTACCTTTGATCATGTGATAGGTCCATGGCTCGAATGCCTGCATCACAGCCTGGATAAATGTAGAGCTTTCTGAAGTCACATGCCTGCCACACCTCCACGATGCCATTATCTCCCCCTGTCACCAGGTTGTGCCCATCGCTGCTCAGAAGAATTGCCTTCAGGAGGGATAAAAAAAGAGTTCAACTTGTCACCTCTGATTTTAAATTCTCTTAAGAGTTTTCTTTTTGCAGAATGCAAATTATTCACTGAAATAAAGTGCAGTTTTACAATATGTGGCAATGTTTTGCGCTAATTTTTTTGTGTGCTGAATTTCTAATTTGTAATTGCTTCAGTCATTTGATAATTTATCTTAACACAAGGATAAAATGATTTGTTGTGCATGATAAGATCTAGAACACTTATAGTAATTGTTTCAAGCTTTTTGCACTGGCCAGATTGACCTGCTCATTGATTTATTTACTGTTTCTGAGATTGTTCAGAGGATAAGCAGGGTTTTAGACTTTAGTAAGGTCTTATGAGTGTAAGCTTGTGCATAAGATTTAAACTGTTCACGTATATACAAATATATTCCTTTCATCATTGGAGTATGCTAACATCAAATCTCTTTACCTTCGTGGAATCATTGACCTCCATTTGTGCCAGAAGCTTTCCATTAATGCTGAAGTTGCAGAAGCAGCCCCTCTCATAGTAGATGATGCAGTGGCCTTCGCTGGACACTGTGATGAGTCGTGGGCACTGGTAGTTATCTGGTCCCTCCAGAGCCCGCAGTAGGTCCCCTGTGATGGTGTGGACCAAACACGGACCCTCTACCAAACCAAAACATAAGTATATATGAACCACCTGTCCCTTTGAGCTCTTAATTTTTCATCCAGACTTTTTATTTCAGAAAAGGGCTAAACAGATCTATTCACTGAAATTACAAATATCACTACTGTATTTTGCTCATATCAGACTAAGGTTTCAAGTGTTTTAGATAACGGCACAAGTGTTGCTGATGCTCCCTTTTCTTGAAAGCTACATGAAGAGGTGAAGTTCACTGACCTTTGGCTCCACTGATGACTAGGCCCAGTTCTGCACAGACTGACACACATGCCACTTCTTGGTCATGACCAGTCAGAACTGCTCGCGGGGATGGATAGTCACCTAAAAGATGAGTTACATTATCATAAAACAAACTACTAATAGCTTCCAAGTCATTATTTGTTAACACAAATACAAGCCCTGCATTTGTTACATACACCTACTAAAAACAAGTTCTGTTGAATTGTTATGTAAATGTATGTATAGCTGCCAAACAACTTGATTTCACCCCACACGTCATTTGATTGATGATGGCTGGGAGAGGGGGGTGTTTCATGGCACCTGGAGCCACTGACCCTGACTACTTGCTACAATGAGAAAATTATTAGTGTCTCTTAAATTTGTTGATCACAAAATTCTCATACCTTAAATCTTTGAACATTTAATAAAGGAATGCAAATAAAAAGGGGAAAAGTTAAAGGATAATTTACCAAATATTCTTTATCATTAGAATTTTTCCTACGTATAACATTTTTTTTAAGTTTTGTTGTATTTTTTAAAACTTTGTAACTTTTAGAAACATAGAAAACTTGTGCCAAAGTCACATCTGTGAATATACTGAAGTCCACGAGTGACATTATTTTCACTTCATGACAGAATCACCATAAAAAGATAAAGCAGACATGTGTTTGACACCATCTTCATCAGTAGCTTGGTATGTCGCCTCCACAGCTGCAGCTGTCCAGCCAGTGAGCTGGACTGTGATCGATGCATCGCAGTCCCTTAGAGACCAGGACCTGAGCAGCCCTGTCAGTCCCAGCGCCCTTTGCTGAGGGAACTGAATAGGACAAGTGTCAGAAAAATCCCCCAGGGAGCAAAAGCAAGCTCACCTGCCCAACAAAAGATTCAATCATCCTGCATCAAATATCCAGTCTTGTGGTAGCCCTTGGGACAGTGGATTCAGCCACCACAATTAACCTGGTGCAAATATCCCCTCATACCAGCGTGAAGGGCCGAGTCTGAAAAGCCAGGCAATGATTGAGCTGGAGGTTGCTTTAATTATTACACATTTGATATGCGTACAGCCTTTTAGGGATGGGTGAAATCAATTTCGTGCTCATGCCACACCTGAAAGATGAGGGAGCGGTGGCCCAGCACACTCCTGCTACATACTCACACAACCTTTAACAAGCATTACAGAAATGACAACAGCCATGAAATTAAGGTATTAAACTGAGGCCCACCATTGTGGCCATATGAAAAGGTGATTGTGGTTTATGCTCTGTGGCCAAAATCTGCTACCTATATTTATATACAACAGATTTTTGTTGTTGTTTGTTTTGTTTTTAGCTGCATTGCATTGTGACACACAATTTGCATATTCTGGGCTAATTTCGATTCCTCTATTTTTACCGTTCCTATTTTTTAGCATGCGACTTGCTTCAATTTGTCCTTTTGTCCACTGAAGATAAATTGTAAGCTGTGGAAGTGTGAATATCAGGGGCATACTGTTTTCCTGCTGCAGTAACACAAGTGTTGTTGCCCCATGCTAATTGGAGGCATCCAAGCTGAAATTCTTAATTAACTGTCAAAGCCTCAGTAAAGTTAATTAGAGGACACTTGCAACTAATCCAGAGCTCCTAAAATCTTGACAATTAGAGATATAGGCTTGCCAACTAAACACACACTGTAATATACTGCCCAGAGAAAGAAAATGTAAATAATAATAATAATTTTGACCTTTTCTTTAAATCCCAAACTGTATTATTGTACCAGTCTATAACAGTTATCACCATTCTCAAAACAGTATTTTGTAAAGTTTTTATAGTCGTAACACCTAAAACAAAAAGGAGAAAGCACACTGGAGGCAACCAGTCTGAATGCAAGTACTGTATATTCTGATAATTCTCAATCAGGTCATCTGGACAGTTTCTTTTATTTATTTATTTATTTATTTATTTATTTATTTATTTATTTATTTATTTATTTATTTATTTATTTATTTGTCCAGATGACCTGATTGAGAATTATCAGATTTGATTCCTGGATTATTGAGCATGAACTTTCAAGTACTGTATATTGTTTTTGATTTTCTTTGCAGCTTTAAGGCTCAATAACATGTTTGGTCTTTTGTAATCTGACCATTTTTGTTCACGTAACCCTCTTTTAAGCTATCAGACTTAATTACTTTTGTTGATTTTTTTTTAACTTAGTAGTTTTTGCTTTTTCTATTCTAGTCATGATTATAGAAACGAAACCAGGAAATAATACAGAAATATATTTTTATGAGACAAAGGAAATTTCCCTAAATGTCCCTAATTTTCCCAATTAGGACATAGGACTCTGCATTTATTCATCACTGAATATGAGTGAGGAAATCAGGAATTTGCAGGAATCTAGTTTTTCATGGTATAACAAACATACATATACAGCTTTGTAAATATTACATCACAGATATAATGCAGACGATTTATAGTCTCTCTCTCAATAGTACTTCCTTTAGAGTATGAAATGTCATTTTCTGGTGCGGATCAAAATAAATGCCCCCAATAGATTTAATGTTTTAAAAATGGGCACATTTTTGGCCTTCAAGTTTTAAATCAGGGGACATATTCCATGTGTTTAAAAAAAAAAAAAAAATGAAAATAAACTCGTCGCTTTGTTTAGAAGTTGGATTTTTTTTTTCCTTCTACAGTCTGTGCGAGCATGCATGTCACTTTCATATGTATTCTCACCATTATTGGGATTGTCGCCAATGATGTGATGGCGCCCACTCCAGTACCACAGCAGCAGAGTAGCATCTCTGGACCCAGAAACAATGTAGCAGTCTCCACCGATGTAAGACTCTGATCTGGCCAGACAGATCACCACATCCCAGTGGCCAAAAATGATCTGAGTCAGCTTGCCTTTGGAGAACAGACAGTACATGGCATTCAGCACTGGCCTTTTCTCTGGTTTGGACCAGCTGACTTGGCTTAATTTTCTGACTCATTGTTTAGGATGAAAAACTCAAAAGAGGGAAAAGTAATCATAAACAATAAAAACAAAAGTTTCAGTCTTCAAAGAAATCTTCATTTTGAACAAATTGCAGGCCAGCTGTTTGACACAAAAATCTAAGCAGCATCTTGTACTTGTAGCAACATAATCAGAAGGGAATATTTCACTGGATACAGTATATTTGTCTTTTTTTCCTGCACAGTATATGTCAGGAAAGAGTTGCACCAATACTGTATCATTACTGTCATAACACTCAGTCCTCCACACATCAGTGCACACCTCTGTAGGAAATAGAGTTTTACACTATAACCTACCTGTCTCTGAGGAGTACACACGGAAGCTCTTGTCCCAGAAGCCACACACCAGGATGTAGCGGTTGTCAGCTGTCACCACAAAACAGTGTGTGGTGATTTGAATGCTTTGGTCCACTAGGTCTGTGATCTGACGCTTGTTGCTGCCAGTGTTGTTGGCTGAGGAGAAGAAGAAGAAAGAAACTGAGGTGGCACAAGAAATGTTTAACTTTTAGATCACAGCTCCTACGGCTAATTATTTATGAAAAATGTACAATTTTGTTAGTGACTTTCCTTCTTTTACTCACCAACCAGTGGATCCATCTCTATGGGGAGGTGATGTGCCTGTTCCAGAGAGTATCCTGGTGCTCCTCTGAGACCTGGACTCAGGTATAGATGCACAAAGCTTTCACAAATCACTGCATATTTATATGCACAAATACACATTTGTTCATAATCTTTTCTAAAGATGCAAATATTAGAGATCAATTCATTTTACTATGGCTATTTTCCACATTGTCAAATTTCACTGAGTCATTTTCCTCACGTGGACAATGTTCTTGAGTTAATTTTAAATTAAAATCATGCTTAAATATTGTCATGAATTTATCATTCTTATTTTAAAAAGTGAAACTCCATTTTCCACCCCCTCTCCAACAGGATGGTACGGGTGCTGCAGCTGTGTTCATTAAGCACAGCCACATAATACAGACACTTTGGTCTTGAGCTCCATGCATTTCTACAGTGACAGATGGGAATGTGTGAGGAGAATGTGGTGCAGTTGTGGCCTAATTGCCAAGTAACCATTGCTTTGGCCCTCTGACCCTGAGGTGAGGTGGATTCTTAGGAAGGGGATTTGTGGGTAAGGTTGTTCACACATGTCTGAAAAGAAACATGTGGAAACACTCATGGTCTGCTTACCTGAAAGGTGCTAGCTGCGCTCACAGACAGCTCGCAACTGCTCTATTATGAGCAACGGGCAGATTTTTGTGTGTGACTGTGATGAAGTGATTTTGCAGCACCACTGCTGTGGTAGGTATCACATGTGGTGTGGCACACTTTTTTTTTTTTCCGAGCATGTGTGTATGATTAAACCTATCACTTCCTATGTGAGTCTGGCTCCACTCACCTACAGTGTTGTGCCATCGATTGACGGCAAACAGTCGGCTGCATGTGACAGTAACCACAGCGGGTATGGTGAGATGGGGCAGGGTGTTGGCAGCCACATGGGTTACTGGCGAATTGGATGGAAACTTCAACACCATTATGACATCCTGCTGCATCTGGTCTTTGAACATGAGAGGACTCTGTGGAAGGAAACACTGTTGAGTAGAAGAGTGAAAAGACAAAAAGTGGAAAAAATGGAGAGGCATGATGGGGAGAGAGGATGAGCACAAGGGGAAAAAAGGAGCAAGACAAGAGGGAATGGAGAAGATGTAAAGGAGAGGTATGAACACGAGAGAAAAATAATGTAAGAAGAATTAGTGTGGTGGTTGGAGGAACAACTAGGTTCAGAAACAGAGGAGATCATGCAGTGTCGCCACTGGACAGTTTTCTGACAGGAGATTAAGACAGAGGTGGACAGAAATACTGGGATGAAGGAGACAACTCGCATGAGATGATTCATACAAAACAGTGTCAAAAATACTGACATACTTTTAAAAATATATTCACTTTTTAATTACAAATTATTTTCAGCCTTTACAACTCATAGTCACTGCATGTGTGACAGGAATAAAACCAACCATTAATAAAAGTACTGTTCAGGTTTTAGCTCTCATCTTGATCTATCCATCCATCCATTATCTTTACCCGCATCTTCCTTTTTGGGTTGCAGGGTTCACTGGTGCTCATGTCCAACTAGCACTGTGCATGAGGCGGGGTACACCCTGGACAGGTCTCCGATCCATCACAGGGCCACATGGAGACAAATGAGACAAACAACCATTCACTCTCACTCACACCTAGGGACAATTTAGAGTCACCAATCATGTTGATCCAGAATCCAACACTAAACATCTTTGGCAACAACAGAGAATTAAAGTAATTTTTTGAAGATTTGTTGTTCAGTTATTTGTATTGTCTGTATAGAGGGTTATGTGTAGCTAAGGAGAGGAAGGTTATACTGTAACATGGATTGGACAAGGAAAAGCAGTCCCTTTAAGACCAGTAGAGAGCACTGTTCACTTTAAACTCTGAACCAGCTAGAAAAGACTGCATGCTACTGGTACTCCAAGCCATTTACCTATTGAGGGTCTATGACCTACATGAGGTAAAGACATCGCAAATATTCCAACTTTGTTATAAAAAAGTAAATATAAAAAAAACGGAAAGAAGTGACAACTCAGATTCATCTTTTTCAGATTTGTGTCTATACCTTTAACAACTTTCACTGTATCACACAATAGGTTTATCCATCTTTCCTCCCACACAGACACACACTCCACATCCGAAGGTGCAGAGAATGTCCCCAACATGCTCTCTATCCTCACCAGGTGCATGGCGGAGCTGCGTGGAGGATGTGGCTCGATAAGCAACTGGGATGGCGTCTGTCCAAAGCTCTGGATCTGCGCCTCTGTGGCCTGCGGGGGAGAGAGAAAGAAGGGAGAGAGTGGCTGTCACAATCAATATGCATCAAAGTGATGGGTCAATGCGTTACTTGACAATGCAAGCAAATCCTAACTCAGCCGTGCCTCGGAGGAAGGGTGGGGGGTGGGGTGGGGGAGTTAAGGGAAAGGGGTGCACTCCCAATCCGCCTGGGTGCTCCCCCTTCCCCCTACTGCCTGCAGAGTCATCCAAGTGTTAGTATGGAAGAGACAAGCCTTTTCCTATTAACATGCTTCAGTTAACCATTCCCATTTCTAGGAGCAGGGGCCCCGACTGCACTAACGTTAACCTGGAGTGACATCCAGCTAGAACTGCAGCAGGCCGGCATACTTTCAGACGTTATTGTGCTTGAAACAAAGGAGAAAATCGTGTGTGTGTATTTTATATATACACACACACGCACGCACAGATAGAAAACACAACAATAAACAAGCAAGGTGTGGTTGGTCGGTTAGGTAAAATACAATGAAGAATGATTTATGGATTACAAACTCTGAACATAGAAGCTTGTGGCTAACGAGGAGAAAAATCATAAACAATCACTCAAGTCATATAACAAGAAGCAGCAAACAACAGCAAATGCAAATCTAACTAATACTATTTTTAGAAAACAATTTAAATTTACAACTAATATAAGATATCTGTCTTGTAACGCAAGAGAGAGAGAGGAAAAAAAAGTAAAAGCTGCTGAGCTTGACTGAAAGCAGGGCAATCCAAGGAGGGAGTGATTGATGTGAGTGCAGCTACTTCCACCATCAGAGGAGCTTGTAGATGTCCGTCAATGCCATTGTGCACAATGGAACATACATCGCTCAGCCTTTCTTTTGCCCCTCTGACTGCTTGGGTGAGTGGCCCTCATTTTCCTCTGCCTGTACACACCACTCAGTATCAAAAGGACCCGTTGGGTAGCACATGCCACAGCAGGATACATGGCACTGGAAACTTGGAGGTGATACAGATTTAGGACAGGCCACCTGCAAGGCACACAGTTGCCCCCAACACTGTCCAATCACTCCATATTTTCCACAGCACCAAAAAAAAAATCACAGTCCACACAGATGAGTGCTACTAGATGTCAAAATGAAAACTGTGCAAGAGTCGGAGAGTGCATTTGGCAAACATTGGGTGTTTTTGTTGACAACACAGTCCATCAAATAACACGCATCTGACATTATGAATATTTAAAGCTGAAAGGGAATGTAGAAAAACAATATTTATCACTGAAAGACTCATTTTGGTATTATTAGACACATTTCAAAGAGCGCAGTAGCCATCTTTCCTTATGCATTTGGGTTGGTGAAGAGGATTTGGCGTGTTGAAGGTGAACCCACGAACTTGTTCTTTCAGAAAATGATCAAAACATGTCACCATTTCTCAGCTCCTTAAACACTAATCCCCAAAGATTTATGTCAAAATTCTACCCGGATCAGAGGTGGGGAGTAAATAACAGGTTATTCATTAATTTAAGTCACTGCAGGCTTTGATTTTTGGCTCATAACTGACACTCATAGCTAAAGCCATGCAGATAATCTCCGCTTAAAGCAAAAAAAACACACTGCTTCAGTGAACACCAGACATCTAAAACTGTGTCTACTTGTCCGTGTGACTTTGTTTGCATTCAATTTTTTTCAAGAACCCAAAAAGTTCAGAGATGAAAAGCTGCTGTTCTCTCTGGACCTACCTGATGCATGCTCAATAATCCAGGTAGAAAAATCTAAAAAAAAAAAGCTAAGCCTGGTCCTCTGGTCCTTTATAAGACTGAGCTGAATAGAGCATCTCAGACAGAGGAAGTCTTTCGGACGAAAGACGAAACGTTTTTACAGTTGTTTTGCTTTGTTTAGTTTTTTTGAATGTCCAGAGGACCAGACAGCTTTTTTAGATTCTCTGAACCTACTTTTGGATTTCTAAATCGATGACAAGGAGCCCAACGCAGGCTGATCTCCCATCACAACCATCCAGTGCACTCATGCAATGCAGCAACACAACAGCTCTGTCACGCAGATTGCAGACATGGCCTTGAGCTGACCCAGTGAGCGGCGTGGGATCATGCTGAATCACATCACCTGGGATCACCAGTGGCAGTTACAAACACAAACCTTCTCCTTTAACCTTAATAAAAGTCATAGATTATAAACAGCAAATTAAGTTCAAGCACTGCAGGCTTTTAAGTGATGCAAATAGATGAAAAAAACAAAGAAATTAAATTGATACAGAAACCGTAAATGTACAGAAACCTGACTGTTTTCTCATGTGATGACGCTGCTGTCCATTCTTTACATGCCACTGGAAATTGTTTTTAAAATAAGCTTGTTTGGATTTTAATCCTCAAATTGTTAAAAGAAAGAATTGCCTTGAGGGCGTTTCTTGAGTGACAGCTTTGGAGGTGGCGTGCACAGCTATATGCAACAGCAAAAAAAATGTCTCCAACAATATGTCCACCTGCAAGTGACTTCCTCTAAAGCAGCTTTCATCACAGATGATGCAAATTAAAATCTATATGTTATGTGAAACAGAGACTGTAATGTCAAGCATTTGAACAGTTGCGTTCCAGCACCATTAGAACATCAAGGTAAAGTCAATTTAAAGAATTCAACTGCCTTCCAGCTTGTCATAAAGCCATAGCTACAATGCACTTTGCTGTCTTTGTTGATTCAGAGGGGGCAGGAGGGGCAGCGGCAGGAGAAGCAAGAGTCCCACTGATGAATAATTTGTCTGTTTACTTCTGAGTGACACGGTGGGGTCTAAATCAAGGGGTTGCTGTCATGTTTTTCCATAAGAAAAGGGTGTCAGGAGAGGCATCGCAGCGAAGGACTGCTGTTCCGGCAGTGTGCCCAGTAGAGCTGTCACTTCTTCCTCAACCACAGACCAGAGGGCCTGGCAGCATGTCAGACGGTGTCATCATTTTCATCTGACACGCACAAGGAAATTATCTCTCATGACCTCTAATTTCTTGACATTTCAAATGCCTTAATTGTTGTGACTAATGCCAAGTCTGCAGTTTCACCTGTCAGGCTCAGAATGAATCAATACCTCAGAGTCAATCATTGCATTTCAACTGATCTTAGGCTGACAGTCACTGGGCAAATGTCCATGCTCCACCTCCTTGACTCATCCAGGGAAGTCACGGACTGGGCTATGTGGGATGGTAGGAGCAGTTAACAGTGATGAGAATGAAACCACAACACATCAATCAGTAAGTTTCAATTTGCCAATGATTTTGAAGCTCAGTATTGCCAGTAAAATAAATTGACACATTCCAATTAAATGTTTTGATCCCAGCAAATTAAATCCCCTTTGCAATCGGTATTTGCAGGAAATACAAAATAATATACATGTACTATACAGGTAACCCCCGTTTTACGGCCGAGATCCGTTCCAGCGGCCGAGCCGTAAACTGATACGGCCGTAAAGCGAT
>JARVGV010001299.1:32288441-32314800 GCA_031762435.1 Hypsolebias longignatus | reverse complement strand
ATTTTTCCAAATTATTGGACATAATTAGACAATGCGACTTATAGGGCGGAGCGACTAATAGGGCGGCAAGTACGGTATATATTAGTTAATCAGTGCAATCCAACACAACTTATTTTGGTTAAAAAAAATAATTGTGTCAACGTCATGTTGAGGTAACACCATTCAGACGTCAGGCTGCAAAGTTGAAGGTACTCATTGCAATGTATGAAATCAAACATACCCTTAAATATATCAAATGGTGCAGTTTGGAAAAAATGTTTATTCCACTTTTCCAGATCAACTGAATGCAATTTTGAGACGAATGTCCACACTTAATGTAAACAAATTCACTTGGCTGAATTTGTAAAAAAAACTAGAAGCTTGAGTCACATGACTGACCTACATTAGACCAGAGGTAGTCTGTCCTAATATACGTTTAACGTTTGACCTATTTTCAGACACTTTGGCTTTCCGTAGCTAAAAAAAAAAATAAATAAAATAAAAAACAACAATTATTCACTTTCAGTCACAAATTTAATCTTTAAATTTTTCATTTAATGTCAGATTTGGTTTGATCTTTGTGTGTGTGTATGTGTGTGTTGCCATCATAACTCGTTAATGAGCAGCTGTTAAAATTAACTCATTACGTGAATAATCATAAACTATCCACATCCAGATTTTTTTTTATTTTGATGTTAGTTTCAGAAGACTTACCTCTGGACACAACAACTGAGTGTTTTTGTTATTATTTTCTTCTTGAAATGTTACTTCTCAGTGAAGTATTTAAGGTTGACACATACTCTGTGACATCACAGACTTAGCTGCCCAAGCCTGTTAAGTCTGATTAAGATGAGTATGATTATTTCCAAGGTGACACTGACTGAGTGATAATAAAAATGCTGGCATGCTGACGTACCACCCAGGTTGTCCACCTCCTTCTCCTGCAGTAGGCTGACGTTGTCATTGTCTCCATCCAGTATCAGTTCTGTCTCTGGGCTCTGACTGGCCACAGTCGGGCTACGGAAAACAATCTTAGGCTTCACCATTTCATCGACCTTCAAATCTGTGACAACAAATATGGGAAGAGGGGTCACAAAAGTTTTACTATGGCCTTTGAAGGTAAGGTTTATGTTAGGCAATGTTCCCACATGATCAAACAATGACTTATTTTAAGAAGCAGCTGATAAAGCTATAATTTAAAGGCAGTGTAGACATTTGTCATCCAACCTTTTCTTTTCAATTTTTAAACAATTATTTATTTCATTGTATGCAAATTTATGAGAAAAAAATTGTGTTACTGAACAAAACAAACAACAACAAAAAAAAAAACCTGCTATTGTATAGTAATTGTAAATGAACAAGCACATATTTTTAAGCTTAATGGGGGGATTTCAATTTGTTGTTGGAGAGGGACTGATTCAAGCAGACTTAAGTTGCACACCTTAAAATATACTTGAATAGTTACACTCTGTAAATCTCAAAAACAGCAGATTTTAATTACTTTTTATTTTATTTAAGAATACAGGTTACCAGGACGTTATTCTTTAACTAAAGTGCTGCTGGAAACACTGAAAGCACAATACTGGTCCTAATAAACGGGCCCCTGAGACATTCTTATTAGGTTGATGGCACAAATCTGATTTCCAAGATTTATGTCACTGTAAAACACATTTGACTTTTTCACTTCACTATTAGATCAAATTGATTTGCTTCCTTTAATAGTAATATAGGGTAACGTTAGAGGTTCATATAATTTTTATTTGTGGAAAGCAAACATTTAACTAAAACAAAACACACAAGCACTAATTCACCTAACACTTTATTTTCTGACAGAAATAGTTTGCATTTTGATGTCTAGTCCTTAACAAAATAATCACTTTACTATTTGCCATCTACTTATCAACTCACACATCCTTTCTCTGTTAACCTCTTTCAATTTATTTGTGCAGCAAAGTGCATAAATATTCACATAACTGAGCAGCAGAATCAGAAAATCAGAGCAAGGCAATATATTGAGAACAGTGTACAACATAGTTCTGAAAATATGATAAAATGTAGAAGCATCAGAAGAAGAATAAAAAAAAAAAATCTTAAACATCCTCCAAAAGTTTTCAAATTATTGCAATAAATAGAAATGATTAATCATTTGCACACACCAATCATCTATCAGCCTCCCAAACTGTGTCACTATCAGTTGTAGAAAATAACAGCACAGCACAATACAATGATCACATACAGATGCACACAATGTAGAGTATGAAAAAATGCCAGTTTTTTTTTCCACCTGATATGTTTTGAGTCATTGAACATCACAGATGTTTAGGTTTTTATTCATAGACAAGAGTAATAATAAAATACAACCTTTATCTTAAAAAGACCAAAAGCTGAATTACGTTTCACACTCACAGAAGATTAGAGATATCGTTTGGTGCTTTAGGAGACTTGACAAGAATGAACATGAACAGACAGGACGATTAGGATGCCTTTTATAGCAGGATTTCTTCTGGCTATAAGTGGAAGACACTTATTGAAGGAGATGCATTCATACAAACCTGGAAAGCCAACATATTTATCAGCCCACCTTTAATTATATGTCTACTATGCATCTGCTTAAAATGTTTCTCTGAATTAGGTTCAGTGTAAGAACCAAAGGAGAAATCTGCACGTGCAAAATGAAAGACCACATATCAAGGTAAGGGAGGTGGCTGACACTCATCTGACATGTTTCCTTTCACCACAGTTCCTAATTCGCTTTCCCTTCCCTGAGGAACATGTACCTCGTCTTAGAGAGGTCACATTTGACTCTTGTCAACACTGCTACTGCGAGAGAGCGAAAGAGAGAAGGAGAGAGGGGGTGGCGGTGGGGGGCTGCTTCCTGCTCTGTCTCATATCTGGTGTGCTTTCATCAAATGTGGGCAAGAAGTTTGAACGTTTCGGAAATGAATTCTGCGCAATGTTAAAGGAAAAGCCAGTCAGTGGTCAGAAATCAAAGTAGAGTGAAACTTAAAACTGTATTTCTGTAAACCGTTATTATGCTCCGAGTTAATGAGGGAAAACACGACAGACAGGCTGATTGGAACTCTGGACATGGTTTAGCAGGCCAAATAAACCGTGCTGATTTCAACACGCAAATAATCAACATCAAATGGTATGTGCATGCTTGTGTGTGTAAGAGAGAGAGAGAGAGATGGTAGGAGTTGGAAAACGATGTGTTTGAAATCAACTAATTACAGTGCAATTTAGTTCTGAAATTATATAACGTGATAAAAATGGGGGGAAAAAAGCATGAGACAAAATCTCAGACAAAGAGTGAACATCTTACAAGTGATCATTTCCTGATTTGGAGATACTGCTGTACTAAAGTGCTGTTGCGAAGAGCTGCAGGCTCGACATGCAGAAGTGTCGAGTGATTAGAAAACAACAGTGAGTGAGGGCAAAAGAATGCACCTTTTTAAAACATGTTATTGAATTTTTTTTTTATTTTATTTATTTATTTTTTGTATTTTGCTTGGTCCATTCCATAAGAAGCATGCTCTTTCTCAAAATATGTATTACATCATCAGCACAAAACTTGTATCTGTGCGAAAGTCTTAATTTCAAGATAATAGAAAAATACATGACTTAGTCAAATATTACATACATTTAGTAAAACTTAAATTTTAACCAGATAATTGGTAAGCAAAAGAAAAATGTTGCTCTGTATAATAATATAACCCTGTCAGACTAACTTTAAAACTTTACAAAAGCAGCAAAAGAAAGTTACTGTCACTGTATGACAGCAGTTTCATTTCATGTTTGCTTTCAAGCTCTTCAGGAACAGTGCCAGGAGAAGCCGGCGATCACCAGTCTCCTGGGTCCTCTTGTTCAATCACTGAACTGAAACTGCCTCAGAGTGCACTAATTACACTGCGTAAAGTGCACTGCAGAGCTTTCATGACCTCATTGAAGGCTGATGAAGATCTGCCGGCTGTCACCAACGGAGGCCGACTCTGAGAACTCATCGTTCGGGTTCAGCTGGAAAGCGCAGCGTTGAGTTCCTTCCAGGGCATCCATGAGCTGCCTGCTGTCAAAACATTTTCTTGAAAATGTAAAAGTGTTGATAGAACAAAGTAAATCCTACAGATTTAAAGTTTTATGCTCAAGTCATTGACAACATAAACAGACTCTTCTTAGACAGGAAAGTAGTAGGAATGGTAATAAAAAAGGGTCATTAAAAGGCTGAAACGTAAAAATGTAATGACGATAAAACAGTTCACCACTCAATCATTAAAACCATTCTCCCCAAGAAAACCTGCAAAGTAGGTTGCATCAAAACATATTTTCACATTTACAGAATTCTGCAAAATCTGTGTAAATACAACAGCTATGTTAAAATTTCCAAATCATCACAGAATAAACTTTTACATTCTTTTTTTTCCCTGTGGAGAATAAGGTTTTATAAACAAAGCTGTGTAATTAAATAGTACACACAAACACAAATCTACATGTTGGGGCTCAAGATGAAATGAGTTAAAAGTAAAAAAAAAAAAAAAAAAAATCTCAAATCAGAATTCTACAGGCTCAAATGTGGACAGATCTTCCTGTTTGTAATAAGCTCACTGTAAAAGTAACTTGCACATCGGTGAAGAATAATATCAACAATGGAATATAAAAAGTATACGCAATCTGAATCAACATACTTAAAAAGGACTAAAAAATAAAACAAAACAATAAAACTCTTTCCAGATAAAGTTTGATTATTTTAGTAAGACAAAGTGAAACCATATTTTGGTCATAATGTATCAAGAGGACTGTTAGGAAAAAGTTCATTGCACTAACTCAAAGAACCACAAACTCACGGCAGGTGAAGATTTCTAACCGGCTTTTGCTTGCAAGTGTGCACATGGACAGAGCACATCACACAATGTCACACTATACTATCACCATAACATTTCAGTGGGCGTTCTCCATTTCTCATGTCTCGTTACCATCATCTGTAGATGTGGGCGTCATGGAGATGCTGCTCAGACGGATACAGTATGTTCAATCCAAGTTGGCCTCCAGGCCAAATGCAAGATGTTCTCAGTCACAATGTAAAAGCATTTATAACCCATGATATAAAATATTTTCTAACAAGGACTTCATTGTAGAAGTGTACGAGTTAAAAAGTTGCTTTACTGCAGCCCAGGCTAGACATTCTTTCCAAACCCATCTGATCCATTAAGAGAGGAAAATAACACTAAAGAGACCCCAAACAGTGATTATGTTAACCTAAGGGAAACTATTCACTTTCCAAACAGACACTGATGTCCCAAGTCACCATTCAGTTAAAGAGTGTTGGCAAAATAACGTTACATAAATGGAGTTTAATACACCCTTAAAAGCTATTCTAAGCTTCTGCTTTCAGAGCCGAGGAGAGTCTGGTCAGACTGTCCTGTATGCAAGTTTATTGCATCATTTAATATAAATACCTAAAATAATTTATTTAAAAAGTAAACAGGTTGTTGTACTTGAGCTTTCTGAGGCTGCAGTAACTTGGTGGTCAGTGCTGCGGTCTTGTAATCCTGGGGCTGTGGGTTTGAGCCCAGGTTGTGTCAGGAAAGGCATCTGGCATAAAACAAATTGCCAAATCTTTCATGTGAGTTCGCTGGCTCGCTGTGGTGACCCCTGAAGACGTGAGCAGCTGAAATAAACTCACTTACTTTTACCTGAGCTTTTTACAAGTTGATGTCTTTAAGTATCAAAATATCACAGCTTGTTCAGTTAAAGAAAATGTGCTGGCAAAACAAAATCCAGATAATGTGCAAATAAATAAAAGTATTCTTGCAGAAATCAAAGAATATTGTTAAGCGATTTCTAAAGTGAGTCTTCAAACACAATTGTGTGCACTTGTTTTTTCACCAGACTTGTAAATAAATAAATAAACAAATACAAGAATGAATACATGAATGACCCAAATAAAATATAAAAAAAATATTGGGTTTTTACCATACCATACCATTTTATTTATAGAGCACTTAAAACAGCAACAAGACCAACCAAAGTGCAGTACAAACAGACAAAAAACAGGCAACATACAGTATAGACAACATACAAATTGAAGTAAAACCAGAATACTGTATAGACATAAAAATGTTGCAGATAAAAAAATATATAATGACTACCCTGTGTGAATCATACAGGTTCAAACACAGATCATCTGGTGTTGAAAGCTACATAATAGTAGTGGGTTTTTAAATTAGATTTGAAAACCAAGAGGGAGGGGGCCTGTCTGACAAGCAGAGGTAACTTGTTCCAAAGTCTTGGGCCTGCTACGGAGAAGGCCCTGTCACCTCTGCATTTAAGACGAGTTCCTGGAACTGTCAGGAACAATTGGTCTGCTGACCTCAGAAAACGTGCATTTTTTATTTATTTTTTTATTGTTCAAATACTATGAAATAAGACAACATTTTTTTCTGTTAGTTACAGACATTTCTTTCTCATGTGAGAATCTGATCTCTTGATTTTTTTTTCATGCATTTTTTTCATTCTATGTTCTGTAAGCTCTGTTTGGCATGTGTATCAGCTGTTTCCACAATTTTAGTATTTTCTTGCACTATGAACAATAATTTACGAGAATGGTAAAATGTTTTAAATATAGTAGTCCCTCACTACTTCACAGTTCGGACTCGATCTATCACGGTTTTTAAAATAAGATTGGACATGCCATAAAATTGGCTGATTGATGGATGAGCCGCATGATTGGCATGGAATTTTTATTTAAAATAAATTATTTTAAATTATTTAGCGTCTGCTGTACCTTTGTGCAACCCATACTGCAGGATAAAGTTTCTGCTGTAGTTGATCAGCTGTTCTCTGTGCAGAGTGAAGTGGGCGTGGTCAAGAGCACTTGCAGGTGACAAAGAGCAGAGGAGGCAGGGAGCTGAAATCATGGCATTCTGTGCTCATTTAGAGCTTTAGAGTTTAGAAACAGTGTTTAGAATATTGAAAGAGCGTGGAAAAGGTTTCAAACTGTACATAGCGGGGCTTCAGGGTATGGATCCCCTGCAATAAATGAGGGACTACTGAATACCTCTTCCTGTTTCCAAACCTGTGGCACAGTTGGTAGAGCTGCTGCCTCTGAGCGAGCATGTCACAGGTTCAAATCCTGACCCGGGATCTTTCTGTGTGGAGTTTGCATGTTCTCTCTGTGCATGCGTGGGTTTTCACCAGGTACTCCAGTTTCCTCCAGACCAAAAACATTTATGTTCGGATGATTGGTAACTCTAAATTGTCCCTAGGTGTGAGTGAGAGATAGAATGGTTGTTTGTCTCATTTGTCTCTATGCGGTCCTGTGATGGACTGGAGACCTAGGTGTCCCCTGTCCCTCACACATTGATAACTGGACATGGTGATCCCCATGACCTGAAAAGGAAGAAGCGGGTAAAGATAATGAATGACTGGATGGATGGATGGATGGATGGATGGATGGATGTTTCACGTCCATCTGAAATTCCAAGAAATTGGAAAATTCACATTCCAAGAACAGAAGAATAAAAATACAACAAAACATTTTTTTAAATTTTATTTTTTCTGTTCATACGGTTGCATTACCACTATAGGACAACGTAATTATGTCCTGGGTTTTTCTTCTTGTGTGCGTAGAAATGAAATGATTTTGGAAAAACGACAGATTTAAATTTCCTGTGATGGGAGACATTTGAAAATGTTTTGAAACTGTGAAACTAAACATTATAACTTTGATGTAAGGTAGTTTATACGGCGCAGACATTTCCTGTTAATCTGATCTTCATCCAGCACTGTGGTACAGTTTGTGCAATGCGAGTCTGCCATGTTGACACACAGCAAGCTCAACTTCCCTCTCTAAAAAATGGACACTGTCTGACAATCCCTACTTTTGAACCTAACTCTTTGTGTGCATTTTATCTCTGCAAGTGCTAAGTTCATTGGCAGACATCATCAACGTCATTTGGCAGAGCTTATCGTATTTAACAATAAAGCTGGAAAAGGTTAATTTGACATCACAGGGCTGCATCTGCAGAAGTAAAAAGCTATAAAGATCTCTGCCTGGTGCAATCCTGAAACTGTTCACCTGAAATGAGACAGCAAGGACTCCCGGAGGTAAAACACCCCGTTAAACATTTGGATCAATATTAACGTGACTTCCATTTCATGCTTGCCCTATTCCAATCACCTAACGATATAGTCTGATACTGGGTGGACGCTGGGCGTTACACCTTGGGTTATTACAGGCAAAGGGCAGAGACAGAATGTGCAAGCTAAGCTGTCAGTGCTGCTAATAGACAAGGAGGCAGACTTTAACCTCCCATCATTGTGCACGCACACATGCACACCAACACACACACACATTGCACAAAATGTGGTCAGAAAGAGCACACTTTCACACTGGTTTGGCCCATATATATATATTTTAAATCAAAAACCTGCACAGACTCTTGTAAAAAGAAGTTTAACCCCCATCCCCTAATAAATACCACATTTTCATGATTTGGTGTCTTTGGGTCTTTTGGATTTGATCACTTTGCTTTCTTGAATTATTGTAATTTTGTACTAATTTTCAAAGGTTACTAACCTTATTCTAATTTTTTTTAGTATGATTAGCTCTTCCCCAATTCTTTGTATTCTGTTCCTCGTCTTCTTTACTTTCAGCGTCATTGTTACCCGCTGCCAAAAGGCGGGCTGCCAAAGTTCTTGCCTCTGTCTCTGTGTATATTTGTTTGTCTGTTTGCAAAATCTTTCTGAAAACAACTTTGGAAACAGTTTTAAACAGTTGTTCACTGCTTGTCAGTCCACATATTATATTATTATTATTTATAGAACCTAACGTTTTCTTTGCTTTAATCCTGCAGTCATTGTTCTTCTCTTGAAGCCTCCTATGGGTCCTCCAACTTTCTGTGAAATAAATAAATAAACATATAATAAATCTAAACTAAACAAAATAAAACTAACAAAACAAAACAAAACCAAAAAAATTAAAATAATAATAAAAAAAAATAAATAAAAAAAACTCTGGACGTTAAAAGTAATCAGCAAACAACCTCTGAACCTCTGCAACATGGCTGTCGGCTCCAGCCACGAGTACAGTGATAATTAAAACATAGAAAAACAACTTAAAAAAAAGTCACAATACACCTAAAACAATCAAACAAACATATTGTCACAGCTAACTAAAACGAATGAAGTCCTAACCAAGAACAAAAAGTTACTCACAATTTAACTTCCAAGCAAAGTGTTTGCCGTGCAGCCAGATCAAAGCCTGAAGGAAACTGCTGCTCACCTCTCACAGAGAGCATCTCACTGCAGGCGAGCTCTTTCACTTGACAAGGTTACACATAATTCTGCTCATTAAAACTACCGCACGCCAACAAGACCTCAATAATTTAGCCGACTGCAATGAGTTAAACATGGAAAAAAAAAAAAAAAACTAGCAGACAAAAAATTCAAAGGAATTGACTCGTCTCTAAAGAAGATAACACACCCAGTTTTCATTTAAAGTATCTGCACGTCCCACTACAAACTACTGCTGTGAAGTAAATGACAAGAAGTAGAATGCAGCAAGAATGGAAGAACTATTTATTGATATTTGATTAGTTTTACGTGTTTACTGCAAAAGGTAATGTCGATGTAATCCAGTGCAATTGAAAATGAAAATAAAATAAAAATAAAACACTTTAGTGTTCAAAAGCCTTTATTTTTTTTTCTCAAAGCAAGTCAAAACTACTAAAAATAGCTTCTCAAGTTGAATTCCTTCAACAGATGAATAAACACATCTCTCAAAGTCAGCAAAATTGTCTTTTATCTTGGATAAACTCAAAAGGAATGAACAAAAATCTAAAGCAGAAGGTGTAATTATTGTGTGCGTTTTATATGTGGACCACCTGCTGCTGCAACAACAGCTGGCAAGTATTTATCTACAAAGCTGCCATGATGTGCATGTGGAAGCCACCATCTTTGGCAGAGCAAATGCTGAAAAAAATAAAACAGATGATATGAAGAACTGAGCAAACTGCTTGCTCCAGTAGCTCAACACTAAAACATGAAGTCTTATGACATTTTCTCAGTAAAACATGTATGAAGAACTATAGTCAAAAATTAAAACTGACCTAGATGAATGTTGCCTCCTTTATTATTTTCACAATCAAACCTTTACAGCTCTGCTGTTCCAATAGAAGCAGAAGGACAGCAATTTTAATACCACCGAGCAGTTTTCTTTTGAAGTCTGAGTTGAAAGATTTAGAGCTGAAATGATACTAGTTGGTGGGTAACACTGCACAACTTCTGGGTCAATAAAGAACATTTAAGTCAAAAAGAAGAAAACCGTAAAAGCAGAGAGATAATATGTCCTTTTAATGTGTTCCCATAAACCTTCTCTAAAGCAGCATGCATGAACAAGCTACAGCTTTGAATGTGAAACATATGCTTCAACGGTAAAAAAGGACTGTGTGTAAAAGGCAACAACTGTCATGAATTTCAACAGAGATATGGTCCACTCACCATATTCCTGCAACAACTTGCATGGAACATCTAAGTGGGTGGAGCCAAATGGGTTTTTGACGAATCTCCTCCGCCGTCGCAGGTCATCTTCCCAGTAGTCGAGACGCCAGAAGTCGTGCAGCTGACTGCGACAGGGTAAAGAGGACATGGCAGGTTAGACAGCACCCACGTGCCTCAGCGATGATCAGATTACAGCAGCTAATGTCTTTCTTTCTTTCACACAAAAAGCAATCTGACCAGAAATAGTGCACTTTAATTTGGCTGGGGCATGTGTTACAGGCCTTCATAACGTTAATTCTACTGAAGGCTTTAGCATCATAACAGCGGGGAGCAGCAGCAAACACTGCACACATAAATCACAGACACCCCCATTTACAAATACAGATTCAAATTACAAGTATAAATGGCACAGCTTGCCTTCTTTTTACAATGTTTTTTTAACACGTCCTGTAAATCAAAGGTAGGAGAGCCTCGCTGCAGACAGAAACAGAGTTTAATGATCAGAGTCTCGAGGCAGCTGAAGCATGAGCCTATAAAACAAGCCCCCTTTGCTGCATATGTGGAGCCATGATTAAAATAATGTGTTGAAATATTCATTGAAATGATTCCCAGGGCCCTGGAGCAACCCAATTGAAAACTGCATTTATATTCATTATTAATAACAGTGAATTAGAGCCATAAAAAGGGGGGGGTTAGAAAACTGTTCCAGCATGTGGTAACCATCTTTGTAAATGATTATTCCAACATAAGTGAGGACCTGGGATAATTTTATTGCTTGCAGCTAAAGAAAACCATTAAGCACCGGGACAAGCATAGGTTTTCTAACTGCTGCTTTTCCCCCCACTGTGCACTGGCTGGATTTATTTAAAAGCCTTTATGTTTCCTTTATGACACCCCCCCCCCCCCCCCACACACACACACAGACACGCGCACACACAGTAAAAAAAACACAAAAACAAAACTGATTTTTAAAAACAAACTGGAATGCAGCTGATGGTAAAACAAGGCCAGTTACATAAAACTGCATATTCTTTATTCTTATTTGAAATTACAATAAATGTGAACAAAAAATGCAAAACATCACCTCAATGTTTTTATAAAATGAGTAATAATAATAATAATAATAATAATAATAATAATAATAATAATAATAATAATAATAATAATAATAATAATAATAATAATGTGTACCTATTTATGACCCATATAGACATAAAAGCTTTTGTGAAAAAGCAAACAAACAAAAAATTAATCTTTTAATGAATGTTTTTATTATCATGTAAAATGTCGGCTTTATTAAAAAACAAACAAAAACAAATATAAATAAATAAACTAGTGAAAAAACACCCAAAGCCCAAAATAAAGACTTGGACGAAGAGTGTCGTGATCAAAACCCACAGGATATTTTTCAGAGTGTGGTGGTTACAGTCAGATCTTGGCAGGCCGCCTTGTATTTCATTGTATACTTCTTGCTCTCTTCTCAGCCACGGTTCTGAAGAAGTCTAAACAGATTAAAGTGTTACAGGGGATCACTTCACAAAATACAGCCTCGCTGCTCCATGAATATATTATCTACTAATGTCAGAAATCAAGAGGCTCAGGAGACTTAGCTGGGCTTTGACAGCAACAAGGGCTCAGTTTCAGTAAAATATCAATCAAATGTTCGCATGTGAGTGTGTGCATGCAACTGAAGATGCTGTGTTCACCAACTATCATGTGCTGGAGTGTGCGAAGCAAAGACTGAATGCCTTGAGCTAGTCCCTTGCCGATCATGCTCAAAGCTTAGCAGGAAAAAGATAGATGTCAGTGGATGGAAAAGATACACCTACGTAAATGATAGTGTAAACGCAAGATTACACAGTGTGAAAAAATGTAAATCCACTGCAGGCAACTGGGTGATTATTGTTAAAGATTATGTCCTCTAATTCTTTGAGCAAGTCGAGAGCAAATGCTGGTGGGGGATAAATCTGTTCTTTGAAGATTTCCTTATTATAGTATTAACTGCATTTGCTTTTATGTGCTTTGCCTAACACGTGCTAATTTGAGAGCAGTTTTACTTTAAGCCAAAATATCTTCATGGGGAACCAAATCTACAATAAATAAAACCCTCAAGTTGCAATAACCCAAAAATGAGTCAGATGGGAATCTATTGAAGTTGTGCAATTTTTTTTTTTTCAGTGCAAAGTCAGTAAATAGCAATCTGTGTCAGTTCAAGGTTGGATTTGAATTGTTAAAAGTGTAGTTTTGAAGGTAAAATATACAAATAAATGGTTCAGAAATCGCTTAGAGCTAATGGAGATCTGCAACTGCATAAATAAATAAATTCTAACATTCAGTATGGCATCAACCCGCTGTTGAGCACGTTCGTGTCAACAGACAATCAAAACTTTGGGAGATGATGAATAATATTTTGTCATTGTTTGTATTCTTTTTACTTAAAGAACTCTGGAGTGTTGATAAAATTGTAATATAGCTTTTGTTCTCATTTATGCAACACTTAAAGACTACATAACTACTGCCTTGAAAGAGCCCTAAATTATTTACATTTTCACAATTCAGGTAATCACTTAACAAATGATTAATATTGGTAAGAAAATGGAAATCCTGCTCTTCAATAAAATAGATAGTTGTCTGTGTTATCTGTGTAACAAATTGTCTATCCAATATGATCCCTTGAGCAGAATTGGTTTGAGACCTCCTTATTTCACACATCCAATGTGTCTGGCTTCATGACAACCATAAAGAATTGCTTGGAGTCGGCCCTCTAGAAACTGGCAAAATTTATTAGTCCCATCACCCATCAATCACCTAAATGGATTTCAAACCGCATTTTAAAAGCTAATTTTCCAGCACCGATAACCTACAGGAAGCAGGAGCGCCATAATTTATGAAGGCTTTCAGACTTGCTAAGTGCAGTAGGATAAATGTATAAGTGAGCTATCGTCTATTCTCTCCTCTTTTAAATAGATATTTAAAGCACCATCTATCCTCAAGGAGCGAGTGTTGAGGTTTTTGAGGTGCTACATTTAACAACCACCTCCAGTGTTTTATTTGCAAAAAGGTGGTAAAAAAAATTGCAAGATTTTACAAAAGGGTTTAGAAAAGGCTCAGAGAGATGAATTATTTTTCTTCTTTCAGCTGTTCCCTTCTTCAGGGGTCGCCTCAGCGAACTAAGTCGCACGAAGACTTGGCAATTGTTTTTACACCGTATACCCTTCCTGACAAAACCACAGACAACTGAGCTACCACAGCCCTCTGTGTGGAGCAGAGAACTGCCATCTAGGACATCCAGAGGAGCAGATGGTGGAGGTTAAGGGCCTTGCTCAAGGGCCCAGAGTGAGGCAAATGAAGGTGTAGGCAGGTGGGAGAAGGTGTGGGTGCTTCACCTTTCCGACCCACATTTTGATGTTGTCAGTACTCGGAGTGGAACCAGCGATTTTCCCATCAAAGGCCCACTTTCTCTAACCTCTGAGCCACTACTCCCAAATCAGAGAGATTAAGAATGAACAATAATAATCTACTTTGTAGGTGAGAAAATTGAATTTTGACCACCTTTACGGAGGTCAAAATTCCTCCTTGAACTGCCACCTTATTTGATACAGAAGTTTGTGTGCCAAAACGATCCTAGAAGCTATGTTTTCAGTGGCAATTGATAAGTGCCCTAGAGTCTCTCAAGAAAGATTGGTTTTAGGTGACACACCAGACAGCGTGAGTCCAAAGATTTGTATGGACAGAAAAAAGCAAGGAGCTCAGTGTCCCTTGCCCGGACAGGGGTAATTGAGACCCCACCCTGGAGCCAAGCTTGGAGGAGGGGCTCATCGACAAGCGCCAGGTGACCGGGTCTCTACCCATGGTGCCCATTCCGGCTCAGCCTGACATCAGCAACATGGGTTGGTCTTCCTATGGGCCCACTACATGCAGGAGGGGCCATTCGAGTCAGGTGCACAGGCATGGGCAATGGCCATGGGGGCCTTGGCACTCTGATCCTGGCTTACAAAAGCTTTCTCTTGGGACATGGAATGTAACATCTCTGATGGGGAAGGAGCCTGAGCTTGTGGTGAGACTGAGAGGTATGGACTAGATATAGTTGGGCTCACCTCAATGCACAGCATGGACTCTGCAACCAATCTCATTGAGAGGTGCTGAACCTTATGCCACTCTGAAGTTCCCCATGTTGAGAGGCACCGAGCTGATGTGAGTCTACTCATCCCCCATCTTGGTCCCTGTGTGTGTGTGTTGCAGTTTTCCCCAGTAGATGAGAGAGTATCTTCCCTGTGCTTCTGGGTAGTGGGATGGGCTAAGATGGTTGTTTGTGCATACGTGCCAAACGGCAATTCAGAGTGTCCGGCTTTTTGGAGTCTTTAGTGGGGGGTGCTGGAAGTTGCTCCAGCTGGGGACCCCTTTATTCTACTGGGGGATTTTCAATGTTCATGTGGGTAATGACAACTGGAAAGGCGTGACTGGGAGGAATGGCCTTTCTGTTCTGAACCTTTATTTTGTTGGACATCTGTGCTAGTCATGGATTGTCCATCACAAACATCATGTTTGAGCATAAGGGTGTCCATAAGTGCACTTGGCATCAGGATGCCCTAGGTCGTTGATCAGTTATTGACTTTGTAGTCATGCCATCTGATTTGCGGCCATTTGTTTTGGACACTGTTGAAGAGAGGAGCTGATGCTGTCAACTGATCAACACCTGGTAGTGAGTTGGATCAATTCATCCATCCATCCCTTCAATATGTTTTTTACCCACTTATTCCATTTTGGGTCATGGGGGTCACCGGTGCCCATGTCCAGCAATCACTGTGCGAGGGGCGGGGTGTACCCTGGATGGGTCGCAAGTCCATCACAGGACCACATAGAGACATATGAGACAAACAACCATTCATTCTCTCACTCACACTTAGGGATAATTTAGAGTTACCAATCAGCCTAACATGCATGTTTTTGGTCTGTGGGAGAAAACCAGAGTACCCAGAGAAAACCCACAACTGCATGAAGAGAACAATCAATTAAATTCAATTTATTTAAATAACACCAAGTCACAACATAAGTTGTTTCAGGGCACTGAACAAAAACATTTGTATATTAAAAAAAAATAATAAGTTAACACTATTTATCTGAGGAGCAAACTGCTTTGAATTTAACTCCATCACAGAACTCTCATCTTGAGCAAGCACAAAGGCAACAGTGGAAAGAAAAAAAGTCCCTCATTAGGAAGAAACCTTTAGCAGAAATAGGCTCAGGATAAGTGGCCATCTGCTTCGTAAAGCTGGGTTTGATAGGAACAGATACACAATGGCAGGTCAAAAATCACGTTAAGATAGAAATAGTATCAAATGAAAACTATTTAATTTTAGCAGTTCATTTATGGAAATGTGGTCAATTTGTCCTCCGTAGTCTAAACCTATGGCAGCGTAACAAGCCAACCCTATTTATATAATTTATCAATAAGGGAAGTCTTAAGCCCTATCTTAAAACTAGACAATGTGCCAGCCCTACGGACAGAAACTGGAAGTTGGTTCCACAAGAGAGGAGCCTGATAACATAACTTTTTTAACTGCTTTTGGAAATTCTAGGAATCACGTGTAAGCCTGCAGTCTGAGAGTGAAGTGTTCTGTTAGGAAAATATGGAACGATAAGATCTCAAATATAAGATGGAACTAGGTTGTTGAGCGCTTTTTAGGTTAGAAATAAGATTTTGAATTCAAATCTGGATTTGAAAGGGTGCCAACAGAGAGAAGCTAAAACTGGAGAGATATGATCTCTCCTATTAACTCCAGTTAAGACTCTGGCAACAACATTTTGAAATAACTGAACATTTTTAAAAAAAAATTTGGACACCCATATAATAAACCATTGCAGTAGTCCTGTCTAGATGTGACAAATGCTTGACCAGTTTTTCTGCATAATTTTTAGATAAGATGTTTACAATTTTAGTGATATTATGCAGGTGGAAGAAGGCTGTTCTAGATCAGATGGAGGGGGAAGATGCTAGACAGACCCAGCAGACCCAAATGTGTAGTGAGAATTTGCTGGGAATGCCTGGCAAAAGATCACATCAGAAAGATCTTCAACTCACACCTCTGGGAGAATGTTAACTGCATCCCAGCTGAGGCAGTGGACATTGAGTCAGAGTGGGCCATGTTCTACACCTCAATTGGTTTAGGTGACTGCCTTGAGCTGTGGCCACAAGGTTGTTGGTGCTTTTCACAGTGGTCATCCTCAAACTTGGTGGTGGACACCCCAGGTTTGGGAGGCTATCGAGCTGAAAAAGGCCTATTGGGCTATGTTGGCTGGTGTGACTCTGGAGGCAGCTGTGGAGAACCAGAGGACCCAGTGGGCCACAGCCTTAGTTGTTGCTGAGGCAAAAGCTCAGATGTGGGAGGAGTTTGGTGAGGTCTTAGATAGAGACTCAATTAGATCCGAGAAGATTTTGGCAAACCACTGGGTGGCTGAGGAAGGGAAAGCAGTACTAACACTGTGTTCAGTGACTGGTTGATCTCAACCAGTGATGTCATCAGATGGTGGAAGCAATATTTAGACCTTTTCAAGCCCACCAGTGCATCTTCCATGGAGAAAGCTGAGTCAGGGGACTTTGTGGTTGGTTTGTCATTAACTATGGCTGAAGATGCCAAGGTAGTTAAAAAGCTCTGTGTGGGCAAGGCTTCAAGGGTGGAAGAGATCTGCCTTCATTTCTTTAAGGCTCTAGATGTTGTGGGGCTGTCTCGGTCGACACACGTTTGCAGCATTGTGTGGACATCGTGGGCAGTGTCACTGGATGCTAGACTGGGGTGTTGGTTCCCCTCTTCAAAAAGGATGGGGGACAGAGAGTGTGCTCCAATTTGAGGTTATCGCTCTTCTTAGCCTCCCTGGTAAGGTCTACTCAAGGGCACTGGCGAAGAAAGTTGGTCAAACCGTAGATCCAAGAGGAACAATGTGGATTTTGTCTTGGCTGTGGGACACTGCACCAGCTATTTACCCTCACTAGGGTCTTTGAGGGATCATGAGAGTTTTCTCATCCAGTCTACATTTGTTTTGTTGGCTTGGAGAAGGTGCTTGACCACGTTCCTCAGGATACACTGTGGGGAGTGCTCTGCAAGTATGGGACTGGGGGCCGATTGTTATGGGCTGTTCGGTCCCTATACAAGCAGGGTGAGAGTTTGGTTTGCATTGCTGAAAACAAGTTGGATCCTTTCAGGGAGGGATTTGGACTCTGCCAGGACGACCATTGTCACAGATCGTGTTCCTGAATTTCATTTAAAAAAAAAAATCTTGGTGCAGCCATGGAGGCAGAGGGAGTCTGGTTTGGTGGCCTCAGGATTCCATCACTACTATCTGCGAATGATGTGGTCCTGTTGATGTCATTGTGTTGTGATCTTCAGCTCACACTGGAGGCTAGTGTGAAGTGGCTGGGATGAGAATCAGCACATTCAAATCAGAGATTATGGTCCTCAATTGGAAAATAGTGGATTGCTCTTTTGAATAGAAGGTGAGTTTCTACCTCAAGTGGAAGAGTTCAAGTATCTTGGGGTTTGTTCATAAGTAAGGGAAGAATGGAGCATGAGCTTCACAAACATATTGGTGTTGCCTATACAGTATTGCATACTCCCTGTCAGTCTGTTGTGGTAAAGAAGGAGCTGAGCTTTAAAGCAAAACTCTTTGTTTACCGCTCGGTTTATGTTCCTACCCTCACCTATGAGCTACGACCACAAACTTTAGGCAGTGACCGAAAGAACAAGATTGTAGATACAAATGGTTGAAATGAGTTTCCTCCACAGGGTAGCTGGATTCTCCCTTAGAAATAGGGTGAGAAGTTCAGTTGTCTGGGAGAAACTTGGAGTAGGACAACTTCTTCTCCACATTCGAGAATAGCCCGTTGAAATTATTTGGGAATCTGGTAAGGATGTTCCCAGTGCACCTTCTTGAGATGCTTCAGACATGTCGGATTGGGAGAAGACCCCAGGGAAGACCCGGGACATGCTGGACATGCCGGGACATATGCCTCTTGGTTGGCCTGCAATGCCTTGGAATCCTACCAGAAGAACTGGATGAGGTGGCTGTGGAAAAAGATGGCTTGCATAAAATGGCCAACTCGGGCAAATGCAGATTTTTTTTTTTCATCTTAATAAATACACAGATTGACAGATCCTAAAAATGCAGTATGCTGAAATTAAAATTACATGTCTACCAAAAAGAAATGGCTGTAGCTACAGGAAAATCTAAATTTTGGAGAACAGTTGTTTTAGTGATCTACAGCTGGAACCAACGGCTAACAGCTTTTTATTTTTATTATTATTATTATTTTTAAGTCACTTAACCAAAATGGCCCAAGCAACATGAGCAGGGTGGGACTACATATGGATGAGTTTTCTCAGTTCAGAATTTTCTTTAATGTTTGGGAGGGATTTGTGTCTGGTGGTCAGGAGGAAGGACAGGAACTTACTGATTCAATAAGACACCACAATACTCTAATTATTGGTGGCATGAATTGAGATAATTATAATAAATACTAGTAATCAGCAACAATTCTACTGAAAGCAGCAGCGACTGGTTTCTGTCACAGGGTCTCTTTGGGAACACATGCATTTTTGGTGACAAGTTCTGGACAAGAGGCCTTTTCTTTCATTTTCTACTGTTTTCTCCATCAAACCTTGGGAGGCTACATGTCTGATAAAGAGACAAGTTCTGACTCATTTCAAATAAATTCCCTAAAAATTATGAAAATGTAAACAATACAAGTCACAACTCATTTTTAAACATGTACTTACACAAAATATACAGGTTTATTTAATTTGTATAACTTCTATAACTTAGGAAAACTGTAAGGGACTTGTTTTGCTATCAACTTTACTCTGAACCAGTTCTTTCGCCCACTTATAATCAAAAGCAGACAGAGGGAATACTTTTTATATGCATCCTTGCATTCCTTTAAGGATTTTTAACACAGCATTCTTATACAAACTGCTGTGATGAAAAAGAGCAAATCAAAAATGCACAAGAGCTGAAGTGCCAACTGGTGACCATATGGTGATGAGACTATATTTTCAAAGTAGCCTAAAAAGTGTGTGTGTGAGTGTGTGTGTGTGTGGGGGGGGTGGTAATATTCTCAATAAAAATACATCAGGTTTGATCATGTATCTGTGGAATCCCAAATGTTAATGTGCTGACTGGTCAGCATCATGAGTGCATTATCGCAGACTGCAAGACTTTCATCTGAATCCTCCCCTCCCTGAATCAAGAAAGTGATACAATTACCAAATGTTTCTGGTTTTAGATATGACTTTTCATTTAAAGATTAAGAGATGAAGAAGAGACAGACTGTAGAATGAGCGCTGGACTAAGACAAAAGAGAAAGAACACAGCAGCAACAAGATTAACTCCAGGTCATCTGGGGTAATGAAGACAGACAATAGGTGATCAGATGAGGGATGAAGAACCACACTATAATGCTCTTGCACTCCTCTAAAGCCACCCGCTCTGCAGAGCCAATCTTTTACGGGAAATGTGGCACATTTAAGCAGTGCCCAGCTCAATTTCAACAACTGATGAAATTGATTATTATGTGAATGGGGATCCTTCCAGAGATAATTAGCACTGTGTACAAGGTTAAGTGTTCCCCAAGGGGATAGGGGGTGGCGTACATAAAGAACAAGCATGAGCAGAAAATATAATTCAGGGCAAAGGGATCTTTTTTAAAGAAAAGTCTACTAAACTAGTTTTAAAAAAAAATCATTGTCATTTGCTGCATATTCTTGAACCCTGTTTTAACAGTGGAATAAATATATATTTTTAAATCATGCAGATGTAGAAGAAAACAAAAAAATAACAGATGAAATGAATGCATAAAACTGAGGTACATTTTATAGTAATATCAAAATTACTCAAATTTACAGTGTTGTACAGATGACCTTAAATTTATCAAAAAGAACTTGGTGTTAGTGCAGGTCGGAGAAAAAGTGTAGTATTTTATGTCTTGTCAACACAAAGGTTATTTTATAACTTGTTTTTATTACCAAGCTAAAGTTTGTTTATCATGTCAGATGCTATCAGGGACCTTGACCTTTGTTTCTCCCAAAAGGAACATCAGACCTAAAACCTTCTGAGGCTTTAAAGCCTCTAAAATGTACCCAACCCCCCTTCTAATGGTGTACTTCTATTAGAATTGATAACCCTTTCAAGCAAGACCAAATACTCTGGGCACACAGTGAGAAAAGAGGTTCATTCCATCACAAAGTTATTATCCACAGGCAGATTGTTACCATTCATCACGTGCAAGAGATGAAACTCACTGTTAGTCAAGGGAAACGGCAGTTTCACTGCCTTACCACAGATCAATATATGCCGCCATTTTCTCTTTCTCCTTTGCTACAAAAAAGTAATTAAACAGATGAAATGTTGACAATCAATAGACTGGTCAGTAATGTCTGCTGTTCAGGCCAGCAGAGACACCTTTCTCAGCTGTCAGGGATGATGCTGAACTCATAGTGGGACAAGTATGAGTTTCTAATACTTTTGCCATATGAGTTTTTTATTTTGTTTATTTATTTTTTCACATCTTTCTTAGATATATGCGTTGACAAAGTGTTTAGAAATGCTGGAAAACTAAACAAAGGGACTGACACAAATGAAATTTGCTGAATATTGTGATAATTTAATTTTCTTTTTGTAAAACATATGATGCTGTATTATTAGAAAATGACTTTTTATTTTTTTTAATCAACACTTTTATGAGAACCTGAAAACCTGCCAATGTATGTTTATTTGGCTATTCTCAATTAATCTCTTTCAAATGATTTTCTTTCATTTCCATCTAACGTAGTCACTGTTCAGGTATTTCATAGGTAAAGAACTGATAGCAATGTCGCTTTAAGGTCCTTTTGGTGAGAAAGTGGTGGACGTTATCTTTCAACGCATTCATCAGTCTTTCCTTGACACCTACTTTCACTTTAGACGAGTCAGAACTTTATAATCCACTGGCAGGGTTCAGAGGTCAACAGCAGAGGGTACCAGAGGGCAGAGAAAATCACTCTCCTGCAGGAAAAAAATTCTGACATCCAATTTTCAACTTGATTTATCAGTGTAAAGCTAAAATTGATAGTGTGTCATTACTGAGCAGGGAGCTGTCTTGGAGAGATGTATCAAAGTCTCCTCATTTTGATTTAGCGCAGTGGATCAATACAACCCTATACTGTTTCAATTTGAGGAGTATTGATTTTTCTATGCTGACTCTATACAAGGGGACATTCATCATCAGGCAAGCATATAATATGATCAAACAGGCCACCGTAGGGTTGGATCTGCTTATTCTTCATCCAGATCACATGACTGCAGAGCAGCCGTTTTCAAGCCTTGGACAGATTATTACCTTGTAGCTGTTGTCATATGTATTGTAACACTACTTCCTAATGTTGTTTACCACAATAAGAACAATGGCTCAAAATAAAGTAGCTCTCAGATACGCAACCTGCAAATGCTGAGTCTATGAAAAACAGATTATTCTATTTTTTTTCCATTTATTGCTAGCAGCTGTAAACAAACTAGCAAAAATGAACAAATACAAACCAATCACTCCAATTTCTGTCAATTGCCTTCCTAAGAATAATGCAATTTTTAAAATATATTCTTGTAATGATAAATATGTTTGTGTTTCTATTAAATTCTGAATTTAAAGTTAAAACAATGTCTGTGCATAAGAGTGAAAAACAAACAAGGAGCAGGCTTTGTTTCTCTTGCTTTCTGTGTGCCCCCCCCCACCCCCACCCACCCACACACACACACATATGCACAAACACATAGAGCAACATTACAAAGCCTGGGGGCTTTATATTTTACAAGGGCAGCATAAATGGGAAAGTTAATGTAGCAGTGAATAAGAATAAGCTGCTGAACTGCAACACTGCCTTGAGCTTGGGAGCATATTGCATCATTTTTCTTCACCAGCAGGTTACCATTAAATTTGAATTTGTTGGAAGTTTTGTTGTATCATTTACAATGCGCGCACGCTCAATAACCTTTTGTTTCAATGCAAATGCTATGCCTCTCAGAGGGGCTCCATAAATATTTGAACAAGAGCCCTGAATTCTATCCATTACATTTTTATGGGTTAAGATTCAGCTGGTTTTTGCAAAATTCATACTCGCAATCGGCATTCCTCTCACCCACAGCCAAACTAATAGATATTAGCTTTTAGCTTCAATCGGTTTTTGTACTAATTCTGTTTTCAGGGCCATGTTGAAATAATTTGCAATTCATTTTTGTTTCATAAAACATCCAAATGCTTTTAAAAATAACTTTAAAAAAAATGAAAGAAACACTTTTGGAAAAACAAGCTCAATAGAGCCAGTAATAATACATTTTCTTTAAATAGAAATGTAGCTACCAGAGTTTCTACAATGTTTTAGTGATAATTGCAGCTATGATTTAAGATAGAAAACGTCACAGCTTTTAGGAGTTTGTTCTCAAAATGAAATAGCCAAACTGAACTCTGTGTGACCACAAACAAGGGTGAACAAGCAGAAAAGCAACTCGTCTCAACAAGACTCACGGGGAACACTGTGACCAGGTACTGCGCTGTGTTCCTAAGAGAGTCAAAGAAGGCTTGGACAATGCTGTGGAAACACCCCAACCTCCTTCTTCCACCCAAGTATGTTGGCCAATCAACTGTCCCCGAGGGATTAAACCACTCCAAACTGTAATTGTGTTTGCTGACCCGATCACTGACCCTATTGGATGCTGGGAAAATTACATTAACTGGTGGTCCTATCCATTGACTGAAGGATACCATGAACAGGTAACTTTGGTTGGACCCGACACTCTACAGTTCTGGTTTGTGGTAAAGACGTGACATGCCCCACGCTGGTCCGAAATGGAACTAGTTGATTTGTAAGGTCTTACCTCTGGTGGCCCAGTGTACCCCAGGCACCATGCTTGTTGGTGAGGATGTTGACAATTTTCTGCTTTAACTGGTTGGCCGTCACATGATCTCTGTGTTTAGCAGCACTGATCAGGTGGTCACAGATCTTCTCTTCCTCTTTTCTTTCAGCTGCGTATTGTGCACAGCTGGACTATATTGTAAATAAAAGACAAGGGATAACAGGAAAAAATGGTGTGAATATCATACATTTACACATTTTAAGGGAGTGATGCATTAGATCGCACTAATAGCACTTGAGAATTTTTCTTTTTGAATGAAGTCAAAATAATATATTCCCCTTAATAGAATATTTGTCACGCTGAGGAATGTTATGGCTTCATTCACCACACTTGAGTGCATAAAGATATTAGAAGACAGTTGAGAAATGCATTTCTGCTCCCTTGGAGGAATGCAGTAAATCATGGCAAGCGGATGAAGGCAATTCATTTCTAAACTGCAGCCAGATGATGTTCCCTGCTAGGTAGCTCTGGATGGAACTGTTAGAGGGGAGAAAAGAAAATACTCCAATAATTCTAAAAAGAACGCGGTTTATAAGGTTTACAAAGCCACGCTGCAGAACCTTCAACAAATGTTGATTTTTCTCTCAATAGGGATGGAGAAAAAACTTTATTCTAACAAGAAGACTTTTTTTTTTTTGCAAAAAATGCATACAATCAATTACATATATTAGATCTAAAAAATATATATATATACAGTATATAATAGAACATTTCTGGATGCAAGTGCACCTAAAGCATGTCAGGTGGAAGCTGAACATTAACTGAGCACATGAGACCATCTTTGCTGCTAAAACAAGATTGTCTTACTAGTCCACCCTGAGGGAAGTCAGGCTAATATTCACAATCTAATTTACTAACAGAAGCTGGAAGTTAATTGAATTTCCTGTTTTAAATTTGAATTCTGTCAGATATCATACTTCACTCTATTCCTCATAAAGCAGATAACTCAATCCCTCCCTGCCACCTCACATTACCACGTGACGCTGTGACAAATATCAAACATTATTTATCACTTTAAAGCGTATGACGCTTCCCCTTGACACCAAGTTAATTGTAAAAATGTCTTATCTGCGTCTTGAATCTTCAATCTTGGAGAGTGGGTAATAAAGTAACGTCAGACCTGGATGAAAAGTGTAAGCTGTCTGGAGTTGGCAGACAGAACGGATAGGGCCAGGTACACTCCCCACCCCCCCACCCCACAGTCTCTTGACACTGCATATCTAGCCGTCTCTTCCAGTTTATCTAACAGGTCAAGGATGCTGAAGAACTGTATATCAAGCAGCTGTATGAGGATGGCTGCTCTTCCAAGATAAGAAACGCATCATCCCTCACACTGTTAACAGAGGCGAGTGAAGTGTGTTCAAACACACATTCTGACATTTTACAGTAAAACAAGTAACAATTTAATAAACTTTTTCTCATATTTTTTTTTTCCAAATGCCCTGTTGACTGTAGTACATGTATTTACATTTGCGCCATTTACTATTTTACAACTTCATCGAGAGCATGCATCAGGAGACTTCATCTACATTTTTTTTGTTATTCTATAAAATTAAACTGCAGTACTGTTATGTGAAATATATGAAGAATAATGAATGTTTGAAGGCAGTATGGTTAATACAGAGTCATTAGTTACCCCTAGAGTTCCTTGGTAAAAGCTTATTTCAAAGTCCCAAATTAATATTGCGTGGACATCCCTTGCTACCAATAATTATGCTCTTTTATACATGAACTGTAAGTGGGGTGGGGGATAATCCTCATAAGGACACAGAACCATTACAGAGCCCATACACTTGAATAGCTGTTTTACACTAATAGGATTTGTTTGGGCCTAATTAGAAGATTGACAAATTCTATTTTCACAGCAGATGGAAAATTTTTAAATAGAAAAAGAAACAGTAATGTACTATAGGGACATTTTAAGCTTGTAAGCCTCATTGTTGTTTGCTTTAAAAAAATCAGTGTGATGTAATGTGACAACTTGTTCAGACAATATTTTACTTTACTTTAAATCAAATAAAATGTCTCAGTACCTCAAACTCTGCATGTTTGTGGACATCCTCTGCTCTCTGTCTGTTGAGGATGAATTCAGCCTCGTTGGCAACACGAACTATGTGGTCCTTCATGGCGTGGCACAGCAACCTTGAACAATGCAGAATGTGTTAAATGCAGCCAACACCTAGTTTCCACAATCATACAAATGACAGGAACATATAGAAATGTCTTGGCTAAAATCTGCTGAAATAAAATCCAGATGGAGCAAACATCATGAGACTGTGCAACCAGAGCAGACAAATAAACAGCATCATTAGGTTGTGTTATGTTGTAAAGCTGCAGGTTGGTGACAGATCCTTCTGTGGCTTGAAGGAAGGAACAGTGTGTCATTAGAGTGCTAAAGTTTAACTGAAACCTTTATACTACCTTAAACTTCCACACAGTGTATTTGAGAAGACTGACAGAGAGTAGAGGGTTTGTGACCTTTGCCCTCATTTCCAATTTAAATTCTATCTTTTTTAAATTGACTGAAAACACTCAGGATATTGCATAAATTACATGCCTCTTTACAGACCATTATGGCATGTAATTTCCCCATCTTAATTAAAACAGCCCTCACTCCTCTCCGGTGCATGAAACATCTTGCTATTTTGTCTCCACTTGCAAAGAAAATCAGTAATCTGGAGGCTGTGGCTGTTCCTTCTTTAACTGTTGACAAGCACTCATTAACAGTCAGAAGTTCACAGTTCAAAAAGAGAGAGGCTGACAGCTTTGTTTTGAAACCAAAAATAGAAGAGAAAACAAGTTGACAAGTCATGTTTGGAGACAGTGACAATAGATGTGCCTGTTATCTACCACAGTTCTGTGTTTACGGTAGTTTTCAGGCCTAAAAAAAACAGCTAAATGATAAACTGAGTGCAACAAAAAGGTTCCTCTTTTTAAAAAGTGTGGTGAA
>JARVGV010001299.1:32233494-32251236 GCA_031762435.1 Hypsolebias longignatus | reverse complement strand
TTCTTAGTTCACATCTTAGATCTTAGTAATGTTTTCTTTTGCATTTTATTGTTGGATGTAACTGGGACCCTGTGTACTTATTTTCATTTCATCACATGTACCACATGTGGTGCAAATGAAAATAAAGACTCTCTGACTCTGATATAGTATGTGAAAGAAAATGTAGAGAAAACTATAAACATGAAAACTGTGCTTAAAGAGTCTATTAATTATTTGTCTTTTTTAAACATCATAATCAGCTGAACTATTCTGTTCTACACAAAAATAAAACAATTTTAGTGTTTTAACACAGAACTATCACCTGACTCAGTGGATCTTTGACCCAAAAAACTCACAGAAACACTCGTCTGTCCTAATGAGTAACTTAAACTAACAGAATAGATTCATGATGGTCTGTGGGGGTCAGTGACAGAAGCGTTATTAGTGCTATAGAGAAAGGTTTTACCTGAACTTTAGAAAGTATTAAGATAAACGTGCACAGAGATTCATTCATTTTCTTTTTTTTATATGTCTCATTTGTCAAATGAGCTGAAGCAGCCTGCAGCCAGGGTGAGAACCTGCTTCTGCCAAAATCTTCATGTCAAAACTCTGGCATGTGTTTTAAAAAACAACCTAATCAGTTATTTCCTGATTTATCTATTCTTAACTACACATGAGATGCTTTATAACAGAGAAAAACAAAGATTATTTCATTTGTGTCTGGGTAGAGACCTCATCATAGTTAAATTTTTAACTGACACTTTAATTCTGCAGCTGACGCGACTGAGCCTAATTTATTCAAGTCCAACACCTTTCCAAGTATCTGCCCTTCACATAATATGACTGGTGTTTGTGTGAAATAGAGAGACTACCTCTAAGTCAAACATTATAATGGGTTTAGATGCAGCCCTGTGAGTGGAGATGGGAAATTCAAACCAGACTGTCACTTCTAACTCCGCAGAGCGCTGCAGCGAGAGGAAGGCTTGAGAAACAGCAGGAAGCAAAATGAGAAGCAGTGACAGAGAGCCTGGATGTTATTAAAGGCCTGTCAGCTGCACCGGGACGACGCTGCTAGTGATTCACATCCACTTCTCTTCGGTACGCAGAGGATTTCTGCACGCACCGCCTCACAGCTAAAGCACATTCTTACCTCCACCTGTGTCTGATTCCTAAGCACAAACCCTGAGGTAAAGCCTAAATCTCAGATTTCTACAGCCTGGTGGGACTTTCTCATGCAGAAAGGAGTTGAAAGGAAATCATGGAGTTTCTATAAATCTGATTTGAGCTGGATCAGTTCAAATTAACTCAATCTGCAAAACTGGTACTACACCCCACCCCACCCCCACCCACTTTTTATTTTGTTTACTCACTTTTTAGTCTTACTTTCTTTCTTTATTTAAATCTTGAACTGGATTAATTATTGAATAAAATAATGATGAAGCATTTTGAAATGAATTCTCCTTTTTAGAATTATTTCCATATTCATTTTATCGCCCACTGCCATAGGGGAAGGCGGAACAAAAACGTTTTTGCCTGTACTGTTAGCAAAACACCACTCAGTAAACCTTAACAACTGTATAACTTTTGGCATCAATCCAATCCAAGATGGCCACCACACATGCTTGACATTAGCCAACATAAACTGACTATAACTCAGTTGGTTGAGCAGATATTGAGATAATGTTTTTTGTGATAGCAGCTGAGAATGATCCTCAACAGAAACACAGACGGCAACAACCAACAGATCACAGGTGATTGGGCAATATGTCATTAACTGGTTCATTCATTTGTCATATCTAGACTGGACTATTGCAGTGGTTTGTTATCTGGGTGTTCAAAAATGTCTTTAAAAAGTCTTCAGTTGATCCAAAATGCTGCTGCCAGAGTCTTAACTGGAGTTAGTGGGAGAGACCATATCTCTCCAGTTTGAGTTTCTCTCCACTGGCTCCCTGTCAAATCCAGAATAGGATTAAAAATCTTCTAACCTACAAAGCTCTCAACAACCTAGCTCCATCTTATATTACAGATCCTTTTGTTCCATATTTTCCTAACAGACCACTTTGCTCTCAGACTGCAGGTTTACTTGTGGTTTCTAGAGTTTCCAAAAGCAGGATGGGAGGAAGATCTTTCAGTTCTCAGGCTCCTCTCTTGTGGAACCAACTTTCAGTTTCTGTCCGTGAGGCTGACACATTGTCCAGTTTTAAGACTGGACTTTTCCTTTTTTGATAAATCCTATAGTTAGGGTCTGTGTGGGTTTCCTGAGCTACCCCTTAGTTAGCTGCTATAGGCTTAGACTGCTGGAGGACAAACTGACCACATTTCTTCACTCTGCTGTTGTCTTTACATGCTCTACTCTACCTGTTTGTAATTATTTCTATCCTTGACATGTGTTTTTATCTTTCCTCCTACAGAAAGTTCACCTGGACCTTCATTCTGTGTTTGTTTCTCCTTCCTGTCGAAGCAGATGACTGCTTGTCCTGAGCCTGGTTCATCTGGAAATGTCTTCCAGTTATGAGGGAGATTTCCTTTCCACAGTCTCCTTTGTGCTTGCTGAGGATGACGGACTGTGACGAAGTTAAAATTCAACAAGTCTGCCTCCTTAAATAGAGAACTTTTACTAATTGGCTTTTGTATGTATGTGAATGTTTTTCTTCAGTGCCCTGAGACAACTTGTGACTTGGTGCTATATAAACAAACTGAATTGAATTAATTGCACAAAACATAACTCAATAGTTTGAAATTTAAAGGCGTGGGTGCAATGCATTCTTTTTACAGAACAATTTGGATTTAGGCGCGTTTGCATTAGCATTTATTTTGACTACAGTATTCTACGCTGTAAAAGTCGCATCAGTCCAAAAATGTCTAATAAAGTGGAACACATAAATACGTCACATCTATTATGCATCACCACTGACACGTCGGGTTTGTTATGTGTGACTGCTGACCACCCAGAAACGTGGGTCAGTGTTATGCCAAAAATCGATTAGCTGCCAAAATGGCAGCCGCGGGACAGCACACGGGAGAACTTTAATAAGAATTTAACAAGACTAACACTTAAAAACAATTATTTGTTTGCTCACAATTATAGCAAAGGTGTGTCTCAGTTGAACTGTTACTTAATAAATGCACTTTAATGGTCAAATCAGCTGCATTTGGCCTCAGCGGCACGGCAAAATGCAGCTGATTTGATGTTTGGCCAGGCGTTCCGGAGTAAGACGAAGGTGGACTGGTATGACAAGCCAAGTGTCTCATTAATAGCTCCTTTTACCTATTAATGATAAACTTGGCTTGGCATATTGCTCGAGGGCCCTCTAGGGGCTGCAAATGGTAATGTTTAATATTTTACATGCCAGAATGAATGAAAACGTCAGAACCAAAGATTGGGTTATAAATATGGGGGAAAAAAATGTGTGTTAGTCGCTTTGGTGTATAAGTCGCAGGACTTGCAAGTTTATGCAAAAAAGATGTGACTTATATGGTGAAAAATACATGTATCTTATATACATCCTGGTATTTAGTTTATTAATACCATTAACGGCTGTATATTTAAGAAGCTCAGATTTTAGTTTGAAACACCAGGATTCAAATTGAAGTGAAAAAGGTGTCTTTCTTTTTAATAAAAGGCTCAGCTGACGATGTTTTCCTGCTGAAGTAATGACGACATTTTGTGAAGCTTTTACACAACTTGTCCTGTTGGGATGTAATGGAACTTCTAAGCGATCCATCAAAGCCGTCCAGCGTCCCGCACCGTGGCCTCAGCTCATCGGAAAATGAGCTGATGGTTGTGAAAACGCTCCAGCAGCTTTGTTCACAGGAGATACTGGCAGTTCTGCCAGTTTCAGCCCATTAACTTCAATTCTGGTGCATTTTATTGTTGGAGCCAAACATTTTCCAAAGTATTACGTATCATTTTCGATGTATTTTCTGCCTTCCAGACAGCAGCCATTTAAATCAACTTGGGGGTGGGAAAGGAAATGCTTGAGTTGGGGAATCATTGCAGGGTAACTCGGTTCAAAGCCATGACTCTGAGAAACAAATACCTCGTCGATATGTCTGCACCATAAAAGTTTTTGGAGCTCAATTTTTTCTGCGCAACATTGATTTGCTGTCAAGTATGAAGATTTTAAAATAACTCTCCGATCAGATAAAATCTTTGTGTTCTGCGTGAATCTGACTTGAGTTTGTTTTATTTTACAGCTGCTATTGTTTAACAAGATAAAACGCTTAAATAAAATCTGGATTCAGGCTTTTATTTAAAAATGCTTTTGAATGAAAAACTCTGAATATTCAGAGTGCTCGTATACCACAGTGTGACCAAACTAATGTTTGTTTCACAGCTTTGTGATGTTTGTTCTAACAGCCCCTTGAAGTTGTGCTTTTTAATTAACTTTTGTTTGTGCATCTTAAAACACAAGCCAGAAAAACTAGAACATATGTGAGCGTTCTGAAAGTTAATTAATCTAGTCTGGTGATTTTGCTGAGGATAATGAGGGAGAAAAGATTTCAAAACATCGACTAATGCGCTGTTCAGGATCAGATAACGGTTTAATTTCTAAACATAAAGGTACGACTTTAAGACAGGATTAGGTTGAACAGTGTTGTCTTGTTAGTTCAGAAGTAATTAAATCATGAAGGACTCAAACATTTAATGCCCCAACGGTAAAGACAGAGAAGGCTGCAGGAGAAATTAAGTTGATGATGATTTACCATAATTTCCGATCTACAGAGCGCACCTGAATATAAGCCTCACACTAAAAAAATAATAATAATAAACGACAACAACGCATTTGAACATATGAGCCATGGAGTTCATGTTGTAACACAGAGATGTGCAGCTCTTGTTGTAGATCAACAATCAACCACCAGGTGGCTATTTATTATTCAACACACACACACACACACACACACACACACACACACACACAGTGAACCCCACAGGTCTTCATGACAACTCGCTCATGGTTACTCTACTGAATGCCCTAACACAAAATAACAATTATAATAACAACAATTTGTGCAATAACACACACAAAAACTATGCTAAACAGTAGGGCTGGGCTATATCCTATCGTTCACAATAATACCAGTTAAAAAAAGCTTGCCCGGGAAAATAAATTATATCATGATATGCTAATTTCGTGACATAAATACGTCAGTGTTTCCCCTACCATTATACAAGCGGGGCGCCCCACCCTGTTAACAGAACCAAGCGCACCAAACTACTGAACCGAACTGACAGTAAAAAAAAAAAAAAGAAAAGTTTTAAAAACAGCTCCAATAATTAGTCTTTATAATGTGTGTTGGGGATGAGTCTCAGCTACTACCACACCAAATTTGATCACAGTGTTTTTTAAATGGTTGTGTTAGAGCTGGTTCTGTTTGCTAAGGTTGCTTCGCTGTGGGGGCCATCTTGAATAGCACTGACTCCCAAACTTGATCAGAGTCAGAGAGAAAGAGTCAGATGTTCTATATTTGTCATACACACCACATGTGGTACATGTGGTGGAACGAAATTGTGTACACAGGGCCCCAGTTACATCCACTGTTCATCCAGTGATTACTTATAGACTTACATTAAAATATATTGATAAATTGTGTTAATGCAACATGCAAACACAGACATGGGAAAAGCCTCTGGATCTTTGTTCTTGGCAGCAGGTAATAAAAACGGCTCAGCTTACCGTTAATGACAGGCGTGAAGACAGCCATCCCTTCAAAGTTGGGATCGCTCACTGTCTTGTCCAGAATAAGGCCTCCAAAACTGGAAAATTCACACACAGTTACTGTCTAACCATTATTTAAACCTCTTTATACACCATATGTCCTGTTCAACTCTTTATACTGTATAAAAGAAATTGACAAAATCATAAACAAATGACAAAGACATGAAAAATAAGTAGAGGTGCTTAGCATTAAGAAAACAAAGTCATGAAAGCACCACGGTTCCTGCATGTGCCTGAAACATCCCATCACTCGGATGAAGTAACTTTATTATAACACTCGTGCAAGGGTTATTTTCTTAAGTACTTTTTCTAAGTGAATGAGTTTGTCAGTAATGAGAGAAATTCATCAAATTGATTTTAGTCTACCTGCTGATGGACATGGCCACTATGACAGGTTGCCACCCTGAGCTCAGAACCTCTCTGATCTGAGGACTTCGCCGGGCCACCACCACCCAGAGAGGGATCAGAGCTAAGAAGATCAGGCACACGGCGGGGGACAAGTACCAAATGTCTGAAGAAAGGGAAAATATATCAAATGATTAAATTAAAATCATAAGAATAAAGATACAAAACAGCCAGCACTGTGGAACAACCAGCATGAGTCATGGTAAATATGGATTCAATGAATGTTATTTAACACATTTACAATCATACACATCCAAATAAATGTTTTTTTTTTGTGCCAAGCTCTTACACAAAATTAATTTTAAATACTAATAATATGGTTAAACAAACACTGCGTTTTTAAACTCTCCAGGTTCTGCAAACAGTTCTACAGCTTCATACGCACTCAGCGATTTTTATTATATATTTTACAGTCTTAGTTGGGAAGAAAGTTTCCTCCAGCTGTGCCTGTATAGGACTTCTGCACAAGTCTATAAATGTTTAGACCAGTTTGAAAGAATGTGACAAGTTTATGCTACATGTGTTTAGAAGCATTACAAACATTTCTACATGAACGATGAGCCCACTGGCATACACTGTCACTACCTGGTACACTGGGAAAGGCACGTGCTCAGAAACAGAGCAGCTGTCAGACTCCAAAGAAAGTTAAAGGGCATTTCAGTTAAATGTTCTAAAGCACGAAATGAGGAAGATGAGCTGCTTTGATTAAAAACAAACTGGTCTTTGCTGCCACCTAGTGAACTGATCTGAAATAAATATTTTCTAACACAAATATTCCTGTTTTTAAGTCGGGTTTTTTTTTGTTTCTTACCTTTATATTCATAAAGTGTGCTGCTGACCCCAGCCAGAAGAGACAGGGTGATTAAATCCCCCAGACTGGCCGCGATGGGGGTGGCCACGTTGTCAGGGTTGATCCCCACCTTCCTGGAGCCGATGATCACTCCAATCATCACGAGGCCTACGAGAGGAGGGAGGAATGAAGAACAATTAGCCTGAGACGATGAAAACAAAGAAATAAGTTGTCACTTTAAGGTTTAAAGAGAGCAAAGAGATCCACTGGCTGCTGTGACGGTTCACATCTTGGTTTACAAAACAACAAAAGGACAAAGAACCGAGTACTCAACATGAATAAAATGATTTTTACAGCATCGAGCAGCCACAGAGTGACATGAAGTCAAGAGCTGAATAACTCATCTGACGTTAAAAAGAAAAAACAACAAAAAGAAACATTTCTCTGCTCCAAGCAAACAAGCAGGATAAAAGATGTAAACTTTTTTTTTTTTTGCCCACAAAACAACCCAAACTTAACAATACAACAAATTATAAACACTACATCAATGTGTAATTAGCTAGCACTAAATATAATATTAATTATGTCTGCATGAGGTGCTTTTTGGGAAACGGTTTAACAGATAAATGGTGAAAATTCTGCATGATTTAAAGTTGACATTGAACAAATTAAAATTAAAAGTCAAGACTGTTTTTTAATTCATTAGCTGAACTAAAGGGATCAAAAACAAAAGCGCAGTATGTACTTTTAGTTTATTTAAAGGATAAATTTTGGGTATTTTTTTTCAGCATTTAATCTTTGTTTTAGTTTTACAGAACCTTTTGGATACCTTTGATGGATAAACCTGTTTATTATTTGTGGTGAGCAACATGATAGTTTATTGAACTGTTGCAGATTTTAAAGCAGTTATTTTACAGTGTAAATGTATACAAACGTGTTTTTGAATCGATTTTGACCCTGCCCAGGTATTAAAACCCATCAAGGCAACGTTGGAAAACATAATGACCACCAGAGGTAGTTACTGCACTCATCACATTGTTCTCTGGATTATTAGAGTCTGACATTAGGACCCTCTTTTTATGAGTTTATGGTTAATTAAAAAAATTAAAAAAAAGTTTTGCCTTGGCTTTTTTAACAATGCAGTCAGTGGCAAAATATATAATTATGACAATAAAATGTCAGATTTTCTAGTTGGGATACAAACAAAGCATAACATCAATAGAGCAGCTAAAATATTTACCAACTGTACTCGTGATGTGTTTCTGTGTCATCTGTGTCAATGTGTGTCTAATTAATCCATTTGCTCTCTCTGAACAGCTGATTGGCTGGAAGCGGTTTAAAAGGACTAAGCTCCGCCTGCTGGCTGAGCGAGGGCGGCCAGAGGAGACGTTGTTCTGATGGCTGTTGGCTTTGCTCTCTCCAGCCTCGCTCCCACTTCTGTCATAGATACCTGTGGTTGCACCTGTTACTGTTTTATGGATGAGCTGTGTGTTGTTGTGACTGGAAGTTACCGGTTTTTGTTTGTAGGGTTGGACCCTGAACCATTGGGCGAGGGGAGCGGTCTGAATCCGACGGTCAACTGCTGACTGGTTTGGGGCTTCTCCCTACTTTTTGTTTGTTTTAGCCAGGGCTCCTATTGGACAGGGCATCTATTTTGGATAAAATGGGGTAGGACCTTCATACCATACCATTTTATTTATAGAGCACTTCAAACAGCAAAAAGGCCAACAAAAGTGCTGTACGAACAGAAAACAGGCAACGCACGAAGCAACATACAAAATGGAGCTCCCTCTTGTGAAACCAACTTTCAGTTTCTGTCCATGAGGCTGACACATTGTCTAGTTTAAAAAAAAAAGGCTTGAATTTTTCCTTTTTGATAAATCCAATATTTAGGGTCATTTTGGGTTTCCTGGGCTATCCCTTAGTTATGCCGCTATAGGCGTAGACTGCTGGAGGACAAACTGACCAAATTTCCACACTGCTTCAGTCTTTACTTGCTCTACCTGTTTGTATTTGTAATTATTTATAACCTTAAAAAATCTGGTATTATCTGTGTGTCTTTCCTCCAATAGAAAGTACAACTACATCTGCCATTCTGTGTTCATCTTTTTCTCCTTCCTCTTCCTCTCAAACCCCAACCGGCTGAAGCAGATGGCCGCTCGTCTTCCTGTTAAAAGGGAGTTTTTCTTTTCTACTGTTGCCTTTGTGCTTGCTCAGTCTGTGACCAAGTGACAATTTAATGAGTCTGCTGGCTTCCATAGATAGAGAACGTTACTAATTTGGCTTTTTTAATGTACGGTATGTGAACGTTTCTGTACAGTTCCCTGAGACAACTTTTGTTGTGACTTGGTGCTATATAAATAAACAGAATTGCATCGACTCCCCAGCATCAGTCTATTTGCTTCCACAATTAATTATGTGTGGTGCAATTAGCAGAGCTCATGAATAAATCATATGTGAGCCACAGGAGCGCAAGTTGGATATCCCTGTTGCTTTACCGAACGAGCTTTCAACTCCTTCAAGCCAGCAACAAAATCACAGAAACCTTTTACTTCTTTGTTTATCAGGCACAATGACACCAAATGGAAATTAGGATGATGGGAAGAAAAAAAAAAGGCTGTAACAAAAGGAAAAATACTGCACCTTTTCTGGTAAGTGAGCTGATCTCTTGGCACATGCTGTGGCCTGAGTGGCTGCTTATCTTGGCAGTTTCACACTGAGGCTCAAGGATGTCACGGTATTTTGAGACCATGAGGACAGAGATGAAGTAAACTACGGCTAAAGCCAAGAACTGGGCTTGCTTGCTGTCATCCTGTCAAGAGGAATCACAAAACAATTTTATAAAAGACATTCATTTCTTATTACCTACTGCCTAAATTGCAGTCTTGCAGCATGTGTATTGTATTTACAGTACAAATATGCAATACTAATTATAAAATATGTCACATTTAAAAAGAATGATTAAAACAAATGTAAAATCTTGGCTTTGAAATACTGGTACATAGTTTTAAAATCACAGGGATGTGTTTGTTGCCCAACCCAAAAATTCAGGACATTAAATAATCTCATTCACACCAATTTGAGGTTATAATCAAACAAAATCATGCTAGCTCGTTAGTCTAAAGAACTGAATCAAAAGTAAACATGCAATAAGGTAAATTCATTTATAAATACATTTGTAGAAAAATAGCAAATTATATGCTCAAAATGTTCTTTCATTGGTTAACTAGGGTTTTTAATTGGACACTTGTGTGAGTCAAATACAAATACAGTTTTCATTTTTGTTGCCTGCTTTTGTCATAAAACACATGCTTTATGAATGTGGCTTACCACATCACGAAACACTACAGCTCGAAGCCGATTGATGTCCACATCCTGCAGAAGGTGATCGGAGTCCTTGATTGGGGACAGGTTGGTAGGGACGGTCTCCATGGTGGTCTAAACAAGACATTTAACACAATCAGAGATGCTGAACTTTTCAGTTGTAGCTTAATTTTATTATTATTATTATTATTATTATTATTATTATTATTATTATTATTATTATTATTATTATTATTTTGAAAGAAAAAGAAAGATAAGATAAACTGTTGAAATTAAGAAGTCAAAACAAATTTGGAATCATAGAATGTGAAGAAAAAAGAAAATCAGAAAACTAACTGCAAGAGACCAGTCAAACAAAAACATGAACATTGGGCAAAGGTTAACATGTTTTAATTCACTAACATTCCTTGACTTTAATTTATCACTTATGTCAACATATCATGTCAATATCTTGCACAGTCAGTTAGCACTTGGTGTGTGTTTAGGATGAAGCTCGACTCCTACCTAAACACCTTTTATCTCAATATCTGTAAAATTGACCAAGTTATAGTACATTTTTGTGTTTGCTAAAGTTAATACACACACACGCTGAGATAATCACATGCTCGCCTGCCTTTCATGGGGGTGGGAGATGACGAAGGGATCAGACACCAGAGATTGAGTTATGAATATGACATTTAACCCTACCTTGTTCAAAGTCACAGTATTTTGTAGGATTTCCTGAGTTCTATTGTTGTGTCTTTGCCTGCACTCCAGACAGCTTCTTACAGCTACACAACACACTGTACACAAAAACACACACACAGAGCACACAAATAGTCTTTCATCTCTGAATCTAATGGAAATTAAATGTTGATAACACGCATGACCTCTTTAAGCCTAATCAGTTCTATCTGATGACTATTTGTTCCAGGCCAACGGGAAGGAGAGAAGCAGAAAAATCATCAGCATCAGCCAGACCAATTTCACACTGAAGATGTGATGAGAAACTCTGCTTGCAACAAGGACACTGAAGTCTGAAGGCTATTTCCCATCCCCGAGACTCCAACTTGGAGTGAACAGTCAAACAAACATGAACTTATAAATGCACAAACCACAAATAGCTCGGGACACAAAACAAACTGACAAGAAAAATAAAATTTGAGAAATGGCATTTTCTGCAAAAATGTAGTGTGAATGCTTATTGCTGAAGAACTTGCTGAAAAACAGCTGCAATTAGGTAAAAGCATGTGGAAATTTAGCTAAATGGAAGAATAAGCCTAAATTAGCATACGAAAGCAGAAAGAACACACATTTGCTGAAATAGGTTTACTGGTAAATCAGCATACATGAGCCATAAAAATTAAGAAATTAACTAAAAAGCTGAAATTAGCAACAACAATAAAGCTGAAAAGAAGCTTAAAAGGTAGAAAGAAGCAGAAGCTTAAACTACCAGAAGGAAGTGCTGAATGCAGCTAAAGAGTAACTGAAATAGCAGGAAAAGAAAAAAAAAAAAAGAAAAAAAAGAAAAAACCTGAAAGGAGCATAACAAGCTGAAATTAGCAGAATGTTTTTGAAGCACAACAATGTAGTTAGAAAAAAAACTGAAAGGAGCACAAAACAGCTGAAAAAAATGGCTGAAATAAAATGTTTAAATTTGCACAAGGACGCTGAAAGAATCAGAACAAAAAGTGAAAGGATAAGTAAAAGGTTACAAAAGAGCTAAATATTTGAAGAATGTATTAGCTCAATGCATTTTCTATAAGAAAAAAATGACAGGAAAGGCTAAATATTTCAAAAATCCAAAGACGCACCAATACCAAAAGTCATAGCAGCATTGTCCTGAAAGAGCTGAACATTTTTATATATGATTCGTTGAAATAGCTCGAAAACTGTGGGACTAGAATTGCACTGAAAAATGTACGGAAGAAAATAGATCACAATAGTGTGAATGTGTTCACACCATAAAAAAAAAATATAAAATCTATGATATTTAACATGTTTTCATAAAACAGCTCAATTTAAATAATATCACTCTGACTTGGTCCAAATTAAATTTGAATGGTTTTATGGTGAGTGAAAAACAGAAAAAGGGCAATAAATAAAGCTCAGAGTCTAAGAAAGATAATTTAAAAAGAAAAACGCAACAAAAGCCTGCCATAGCAAAGACAACATGATAGCCATGCAAACCAGCCTCATAGGATTGTGAATTCAAAAGTAAAAATGGCAGCGATCTACAATTACACAATGACCAGAGGATTCTTAAATCATTTAGCTCTGCTGATCAAACAGAGGATTTTCAGGGCTTAGAGGAATTAATAGATTGTGTGCTATGAATACTGTTGAGGCGTTCACCAGCTCATTCAATCTTCAACGTACAAAAATCAAATAATTACACTGTAATTCTTCACTACCCCTCTGAACTAACACTCACATCTGCAGCAGCAAACAGTCATACGAACAGATCTTACCCAGTCTGAGGCACTGGCGCATCAGGCCACCGGAGGACATGTTCTTCTCTGCCTCAATCTCACTGAAGTTGAGGGAACTCGAAAAGACTAAAACATCTACCATAACCATGAGACGGGACAGGAAAGTGATGGCTGTCTCTGAGGACATGCCCTGTGTTGCCTCAATGTTCTCCAACTCCGACTTGGGACAAATAACACAAAATAAAAGTATAGATTACAAAATATGTTTCATCTAAAGCATGCATTGCTGTTATTGGGTCTTTTTCTTTTTTACATGAATTAAAGACTACTATTTAAAATAGTTGAAGTTTAAAAAAATGTTTAAAGGAAACCTGAATGGTATACAGAGTTAATTAGAGGCCTGAAAACAGAATTAATTAAAGCAAAGTGAAGATGAGCACACAGAGGTAACACCAAACCATTAAACACAAACCTATTCCACCTATTTTTTTTTTAAACATAATCATGCAGTTCATACAAACAACCGTTAGATGGCAATATTTCATTTTACTAAAGTCAGAAAAATGCACTTACAGAAGGAGATGTGGCTGCTGAAAGAAGGGGCAAAATCCCTCCACAGGCTATAATGATGTTGTCCACCATTTGGGAGATGAGATGGATGGTGTTGTGCACAAAAATGATGTTCTCATTACTGTTAACAAAGTCCATGACAGATTTGGTGCAGTGGCTGCAGGGAAGAGGGAAAACATATGAGAACAACTGTTATTTCCACATATGCTAATTATACCTATTTTTATTCACATAAGCACAGAGCAAACATTAAACATCATTTCTAGAGTTGTTACCATTATTATGTTTAGCTCTCATCTCTCAAGTTCACATAGATCACTTTACACACCTTCTCCAGGTGTGGACGTCACTCTCCAGTGCAAACAGCAGGTCGGCAAGCAGCCTCTGATGCATGGCTGACCATTTAAATTCTGGGATGCGGAACATTGTAGTGCGTGGACCAGGGCTGAACTGGCGTCGCTGTTCCTCTGTCATGGGTGCTGCTCTGAAGCCAAGGTCCACACATACATCCTTCTCTGTCTGAGAAACTAGACGTCCATGCACACTCTGATGGAAGACCATTTTATCACTCAAACAAATGCAGTTTAACAGGCAGAAACAGTTACTGTCCAAAGTACAGAGACAATTGATTAATTCTAGTGTCCTGACCAACACTCGTAATCAGATTAATACCTGCTGCCATAATCATATCATGCATGAAAAATGTACATTTAAAAATGAGCTTTTGTGTAACTTATTTCTGCCTGTTGGTACAGGGGGAAATAATTTATGCTCAATGTAACCTCTAAACTGAGATGAATGAGTCAGCAAGGCGCTGCAAAAAGCCTGTTTAAAAAACAGCAGAGATGAATTCAGCCTGGGCAATTATGCAACTGCAGAGGGGAAGGTTATAAATAAATACCGCTTCCTGCTGGCCTGCCATTGGTGACCCATGTCAGGCAAAGAACCTGACCTCTGAAAAGGAGCACAGAGGATGGGAGCAATAAACAAATCCCAGGCAGTTGATTGAGAATAACATTCTCTGTCTCTGTCTCCCTACTGTTGGCTTAGCCAACTATTCCAGCAACCCAGTTTCCTGACTCTCTGAGGGGTGATGTCTGATGTGCACCAAACCTTCCTGTCCTCATTACATTCACAACATGCAAAGAAATGATCTCTATGGGTCTGCTAATATAAAACCAGGGAGAGGCCACAGCAGTTTGATAAGAACCTTGGTTTTCTTGCTCAACCTCACTGTGTGCTACTTGTTTTCTACTTTCATAATCATCTACACTGTTTCTTGCCTCAGAATCTTACCATAGTTTGTATTGTGACAGAATCAGTAACCCTCGCCCAATTATTTTAAATATTTTAAATATAGCAAATAGACTGTACTTATATAGCACCTTTCTATCTTGTGAAGATAATCAAAGCTCATTCTGTACCATCATTCACCAGTTCATACAGCACTATATTAGATCAATACAAAGAATAATCAGTGCTTTATCACATTCATACAGCGATGGGAAACACATGGTAGGGAATGAGGCAGTTTCTTGCCCAGGGACACTTCAGCAGGTGACTGCTGGTGGAATCAAACCCTCAACTCTTGCACTGGAGGACGACTGCTCCAACCCCTCAGCCACAGCCGCCCCACGTAGTACTTTGTTTTAAGACCAACCTGTGTAGTAGCTGTAGTCTGAATCTTGTTCATTTCCTTCTCTTTGCCATCATCTGATCTTGCAGTGTCAGGGGTATTGCTTGAACCTATGTTCTTATCAGACAAGGAAATTGATCCAGATGAACCTTCAGTGGCTTGTGAGAGTTTGGAGGAGTTGTCATTTTCAGTTCCTGTGACAGAGCTGATACCTTCAAGAGCTGTCTTAAGGTCAAACTCATCCTTTTCTAGGATGCTGGGCAAAGAGCTTCCTGTCATGTGAGCCAGAAGGCCAAACTCGTCCCTTGGGTTAGCGTGAACAGGCAGCTCTGCGCTGGGCAGGACCAGAGGCACAGCTGGACTTAGATTAGATAGCACCCTGTCCTCTACACCGCCCGTCACTTTGCCAAACAGGAAGTCATCGCTGTGAGGAATGTCGTCCTTGTCATCATCCAGAGTGATAAGAGGGGCGGTACTATGGCCATCCATACTGTCCTTTGGCAACAGCATATTGCTGACATTACCATCAAGCTTTCCCACAACAGCACAGTAAACGTTATCCAACAGAGAATCCACCTCAACTAGTGGTCCATTCTCAGATACTCCCAAAGTTTCAGAGGACACGTCAATATCATCCAGCTTAACTTCTGTAGCTTCCACCTTTTCAGCCTTGATGTCCACCAGCAGGTCATGAACTTCAACCCTGACACCATCTACAGCACCGTCTTCAGGTCCCTTCCTTTCAGTCAGCAGGATGCGCGGGTCTGCACTCTCGTATTCTGTCTCACTCTCAGGTGTTTGAGGGTTATCGTCCATTTCTCCAATCTCCATCACACCTTTAATACCAGAGGCCTGAGCAGATAAGCCACAGATGGTGCTGACCAAACCCTTCTTCCCTTTCTTGATATTTTCTTCTTCTTGACGTTGGTACTCTTCATACATCTTAGCTAGATATTCTTTGTGTGCCTCATATGTCACCTGTGAATAAAAAAAGTTTGGGGATGAAAACAAGCATGCATTTACAAAACAATGAAACAAAGTTCAGAAAATTGACAAAACAGTAAACAGCAGAGGTCAGTGTTTCTCTCTTTTGTGCAGGACTTACCTTAGAGTGGGCTATGGAGAGAGTGTCCACCCACACACGCCATCCTCCCCATTCGTACTTGATGGCATGGTAGAGCAGAATACGAAATATGTTGTACACCATCTCAGAGATTTTCTGCTCCTCTGTGTTTTTAGGGTTGATGTAGCCCAGAGAAAACATCCAGTCCTGCCAAACAGAACACTGCAGCAGACATCTGAAACACACAAGGCATTAAAAGTCAGCATCAGAAGAGTTTGATAAATAATACATAATAATGAAGAAGAAGATGATGATGACGATGATGATATCTCTTTTATTACGTCTTGATGATCTTAAAGCTTGGATGGCCCTAAACTTCCTGGATTTTAATGAAAAAACGACTGAGGTACTTGTTTGTGGACCTAGTGGAGCATGTCCAAGCCCTACAGTTGACTTAGACACCCAAGCACTGTACTTTAGAAGACAAGGAAGAAGAAGAAGATGAAGAAAAAGATGATTCTGATTTTTAACAAAACTTTATTTTCACAATAATTTAACATAATGTTAAAAACATGATCAGGAAAAGCTTAAAATAAAGTATTTACACAAGGAGCTTGCTGTATTGTTCTCCCTGATCATGAATGGTGCAAAAAACCTTAAATCCCCAGAAAAAGAAGAAGACAAGGAACAAGAAGAAGATGAAGATGAAGAGGAGAAGGATGAAAAGGAAGAAGAAGGTAAAATATTATATTTTGTTTCTCCATCTAAAACCTAATTTTGGCTTGTCGTTTCTTTAACTTTCACTCATAATATTCCTCTGTCAGAATACATTCATTGTTTGATTAAAAGTAAATTGTATGCACAATTATTATTGTTTTTGGAGTTTATAGCTTTCTTTAACGCAATAAACCTTAAATGTACCTGAATTTGTTGAATATAACTGTTTGACCAGTTCAAAGCTTGTGTGCAAATTAAAATTAGTTCATCCAGATGACCGGACAAACAATTGTTGGATCGTATACCTGGATTATTGAGCATGAACTTTGTTGTTTCTTCAGTGTTATGCGTCAATTTTGCTTTAGTGAACTCATGGTCTGGGATTGAGGATTTAGGTCCAGATAGAAGGGGTCCAGGTCAATATTAGGTCAACTCTGAACCATTTGATGACAAATCAAACAATGATTACTTGGATTTATGTAACAAAGGACCGTCATGTATAATGTCTTCTGTCAAAAAGTCTCAATCTGCTTCGAGAAACTTGCGGCTACAAGTGGATTTTCAATTAAAACTTAAGAGCTTAAGTAGCACATTTTTCATGTTTATTTTTTATTTTATTTTATTTTTTTATAACTGACCATTATTAGAACTCATTAGTGCCCATATTTAAGTGTTATTTTTTCCTTTTTATCTTAATCACTGGCACATCCTCAAGTAAAATGACTAACTCATTTGCCAACACAACTTTTAAAATATGTATTTAAATATTTATTTTTCAATCTTATATCAGAATCCCTCCTCTTGTGAAATGTATTCATTGGTGTTTGATAAAATTGTCTTTAGCATATGAGATTAGTTTGTATTTCAGAAATTTTACAGAACTGTAGCTTCAATAAATATTTAATTGAGGAGTTCACTATTAATTTTTAATTCAATTCAATTTGGTTTATTATAGTGCCATGTCACAATAGAAGTTGTGGACTGTACAAAAACATTCATACAAAAATAAATAAATTGTAAAATTTAATCTAATCAAGTGAGCAGATTGCATTGAATCTTCACTTCGTCAGTCTCCCATCAGCTCATGATTATGTGTAACCCCCCACCCCACCCCCCCCATTCAT
>JARVGV010001299.1:32166632-32178125 GCA_031762435.1 Hypsolebias longignatus | reverse complement strand
TAGTTCAATGATACAAGATATATATGTTGTGCCATTTTATGCAAAGTTCAAATATCATGTCAGTGGTCCTTTAAATGCGCATTGTGAACGGATTGTGTTCATGTAAATAATACATTCAAATTATTTAATCTGAAAACACTTAAATCAGGTCAAAAAAATTTGTGCATGCAAACATAGCTTGTGACAACATGTCAGCATGGTCTGACATAATTTCTTTCTCCACCTCATATGGGTCAAGTCTGACTGCTATTTTAAGAATACGTATTTATCTTGTGCCTTGGTCAAAAGTCTGTCTGTAAGCCATCTTTGAACTCAGTCCAGTGCAAGCCTACACAGGTGGAGGAAACACACTGTTGTGCAAAACTGGTCACATGTGTGGGAACTATGTACAGTATTGTATGCCTGAACCACATAAACTGACTACTTTTGATACGGAGGAGCAGCGGCTCTTATCTAAGCTCCCCCCAGATGATGGTGGTAGCTCCTCACCTCATCTCTCCGGCTGAGCCTGGCCACGCTACAAAGGAAGCCCATTTCTACCACTTATAACTGGGTTTTTGTTCTTTCAGTTTTTATCCGTACTCCATGGCTATAGATGAAGTTTTTGTGGCAGTGGTGGTGCAGAGGTTAAAGATGGGCCTGTGATCGGAAGATCGCCGGTTCAACTTCCCGGAACGACAACATCAAAAATGTGGGTGGAAAAGGTGAAACAACCACACCTGCTTCCACCCTCATTTGTCCCACTCTGGACGTTTCAGAAAGGCCCTTAACCTTCACCATCTGCTCCCAAAAAAAATCTCTCTTGAAAATGAGTTATCATGACTCAATGAGACTACCTGTATAGTTAAAATAAATAAATATAAAATTAATGTAGACAAAGTAAACAAGCAGACAAGCAAATTGATAGCTTTGTCCTTTGGCTCATCTCCTTCATCATGACAGACTGAAACAACACCTTCATTACTGCAGACAAAGCCCCACTTCATCGATCCATCTCCTGTTCCATCCTACCATCACACATGAACGACTCCCATACTTGATCTCCTGCACTTGAGGCTTGGTCATTATTGAATGGAATCAACCATAAACTGCACCAAAGACATTCGTGCAAAATGACAATCAGTCAAGACAGAATCAAATCTGCAACAGTGAGTAACAGAAGATAAAAATCAGAATGTAGGAATGTTCGTGCTGCTGTTGTTCAGCATATTGTTTTTGTACTACTGTGCTTATTATATTTTTAGTTTAGCATATTTCTTAGTTCATATCTTAGAGCTTATTTCTGTTTTTCTTAACTGGGACCCTGTGCCACATGTACCACATGTGGTGGAATGACAAATAAAGAAATTTTGACTTTGACTATGACTTTGAAAGGAATCAAAAATTGAAACCAGGGCTATTCAACAAAACTGCTCAGGGGCCACAGTTTCTGAAAGCCAACAGTGAGGGGGCCGGACATCTAGCGATTAGTCATTATGTAAATAAACCAAGATTTACAATGATCTGTTACCTTTTAATTGTGTCTATTTAATTGCATTGAATCGTAAATGCAATAAACAGAACCTCAACACAGAACACCACACCCCTCCCCAAAAAATGTACTGTATTTTATTTTTTAAATGAAGTGGGCTGGATTTGGCCCGTGGTCCACCAGTTGAAAGCCCTAGTTTTAACTATCAAGTCCTCCCATAAAACCTCAATAAACCAAATAGACTGGACCAAAATCCCAGCCCAACAGTGACTGATACATTCAGAAAGCATTTACTTTTGAATATACATGGCTGCTAAAGTTGGTACAATAGAGATTTGAATCAGTAAAATCAAGAAAAGCCCAGGTGCAAATTAGTTTGACTAAACACAAATGTTTGTTTAAATATATTAAGTTTGACAAACCTGAACTCAACACATTTATCTTGTGCAAACATAATTCTATTAAGTAAATCCAACATGCACCCTCCTTGCATTTCAGCTTAGGTATTTTTCCCCTCCAAGTAGATAATATGGCTATGAACTGTCATGTTTTATTAGGTAAAGACCAATTTATTTAATTTAAAGTTCTGATAAAAACTAAATGTTTTATGTCCTGACCACCAGTTGGTGTTGAAAGAGGCTGCAATTAATTTTTCCACTATATACAATTCCAAAGGACACCAAATTATTATTTTTACTTATTTGGGCCAATTAGCATGGAACCTGGACTTTTGTTGATCTGCTTTTAACTATAATCTGCTTGAAATAAAACATTTTACAATTGCTTTGTGGCAACTTCAAGAAGCTGACAGAGCCAGACTTTTTATTTTTATTTTTTATGTGTGATTAGTCCGTGCAGTTGTCTTCCACTGAACAGGGCTGTCAGAAAGCAAAATGCCTTCTTGATATCTTGTATATCACAAGGCACTGCCAACCAGATTTATATAGTTGCTGTTAGTTTCCATCAAGGGGAGTAGAGAAAGGTCTAGTGCTAATACAAACATGTCTTGCTTGATGGAGGGTAGAAAAGTACACTGCAATGCAGACACCAAAAGCAGAGAAGAAAAACAGAAAGGCTTGAGATGAACCTTCAGAAGGAAAGAACAGCAAAAGATGAAAAGGGTATGACAGCTGAGAGCTCTTGACTCCGACCTCTCCAGATCATCAAAGTGTCACTGCTCTTACCAGGCTCGGACTGAGGCATGACGTCCTCTAGGTTAAAAATGGGGATCAGTATGCAGGTCACAGAACTGAGGAGGGGAGATGAGGAAAGTAGTGAAGATAGTCCACAGTGTTTACTGCAGCAATTCCCCATTTCCTCTGTGTGACCACAACACTAATGATGTTGTTCCCTCACAGACAATTCATCACTCTCTGACAGCAAGCCATACTAGTAGTTTCCCTCACAAATCTGTGAGATTATACGTGAGGTTTGATACCGATTTTAAAGCTTTCTGCCTTGAAGAGAATTAAAAAATGTACAATTAGATGCTTTTGTAAAATATACAAATAAATTATGTAATTTACTATTTTTTACAATCAGGAAAATAAACAGATTTTTAATTAATAAAATGTTGTTGGTTTTTTTTTTTTATTTTTATTTTTTTTTATTTTTATTTTTATTTTTTTTTGGTGTGGGGGGAACAAGAAAAAAAGAAAAAAAAAACTTTGTCATACAATGTCTCAGAGCACAAAACATGCAGAAGCATCAAAATACAGTATATATTTTTTTCCCTTTTTCTGGACCATCTTTCTGGTTTCCACATTCTTAAATCCTCGCTCGGGGCATTTAAATCCTTCAACTCATTCCTCTCTATATAATGTATTTAAATCTTTCATCAACAACACATCCACAACACAAGGCAGTGATATCCAACATGAACAAGAACATTTTTTTTTACACCGACTGAATTTGTGTTAAACCGGTTCTTCAAGTAAAACAATGTTCAAAGTACCATATTTCCAAAATTGTGAAGCTTAACAAAATACAGGGTGCTTCTCCCAACATTTCAGCTGAAATTTTTAAATAGATAACAAAATTATTCTCTTGCAACAATATATAAAAAAAATATTGTTGTAATTAAGGGGGTGCAACTTGTTTAATAATGTGCCATCATAAACTTTGACTGAAAAAAATGAGATGATGGATACAAGTGGTTGAAATTAGTTTTCTCTGTAGGGTGGTAGTACTTAGAGATGTAGTGAGAAGTTCATATGTCCAGGAGAAACTCTGAATAGAGCCTCTGCTCCTTCACATTGAGAGGAGTCAGCTGAGGTGGTCTGGGCATCTAGTAAGAATGCTCCTTGAGCACCTCCCTATAGGTGCTTTGGTCATGTCCAACTGGGTAGAGACCCCAGGGAAGACCTATGACACAGTGGAAAGTCTATGTCTCTTGGCTGGCCTGGGAACACTTGGAGTCCTTCCAGAAGAGCTGGAAGAGGTGGCTGTGGAAAGAAATGTCTGGGCCTCCCCGCTCAAGCTGCTGCCCTCACAACCTGACCTCAGAACTAGAGGAAGATAATTAACGTATCTTTCTAGAGTGTGTGTAGCGTGCTGTATGCCATTTGTTAGGCGTAACAAAAAATGAGGGGTTTCAGGTGATTAAATAAATCAAGACTGGCCATTCACATCATTATGTTCTGGATTATTATTAGCAGGCTCTAACAGCAGTGGATGAGGGCAGTTAATGAGAGTTTCAAGCTCATTATAGACACCTTTGTAGCAGGAGTGAAAGGAGATTTTTGCATATTCAAGCAAGAGCCACCGGGCAGAAAAATGCCCTGTTGTCTACAGTTGCAGGTATAATAATGAAGCTTCATGAGGACTTCAAAGGCTCACAAAGTCAAGACATGCTGGCAGAGTGACTGAAGGCGAAACTGTGCAGTCCTTTAATGCTTTTAATGACTGCTCATTGATTATGTTTCTGTGGAATGCCACACAAGTTCGCTTCAACTCCAGCCAGTATATCACTGTGACTACCTGTACTGGTAACTGGGCAAACAGCTTGGGTGAGGGAGTCTCCAAATTGTCTCGAAACATTTGCACGGTGTCTCCATTTTTATGTTTGAATAACAGAGGTCTTGTCACGTTAGTTTTTTGAAGAATTTTACAGACTTTTTTCTCAAAATAGAGACTTAATGAGAATGTCTCAAATCCTCAGTTTCGTTTCCATAAACCTTACAGTAATTTGATGGTTCTTAGGACAAAGAACAAAGGCTAGCTCAGAATGTTAGATGATAAAATAATTCTCAAAATAAATAAACTAATTTATCAAGTTTTGAAAAATCTCAAAATCTGCATATCTTCATTTTTAAGTACAGTATACATAATTCAGTAACTTCATAAGCGTGGGGCAGCTGACAGTGTGGATCCAAAGCAAGCCAAGCCAGGTGCAATGTGGGTAACAAAACATTGTAAACAATTAATTTGTCTCGGCACAATTTTATACCATCCAGTAATATTTAAGGTAATTTCAATCAGTACAGATAGGATTTAAAAAACGTTACCTACAACATTGAAAATGCCACTAAGTGCTAAATAATCGCTTCCAAACATTATTGTCTTTGTTTAAGATGAACTCAACATGCACGGCAGAGATTCACAAGAATTAGTTCCAGCTTTTAGGTAAGGAAAAGGTCCATAGAATATATAATATCTGACAAAACAAGAACATCAATGTGAAATGATGCTCTACTAACTAACGGTTCTCTGTCAGTGTTTCTTTTATTTATTTATTTTTTGTAATTATAAATTTTGAAAGCCTCAGTTGTAGCTGAAAACAGAAATGACCGCAGCTGCACACGTCTACAGTTATATATTGATTTATTGTCACAATCATCATTGTTTGACATGTTTCCACAGATCATTGCATCAAAGGGAGGTCCAGATGGTTCAGCCAGTTTCAACAGCCCATGTTCTTGCAGCTTTCTACCCTGGTTCTCTTCTTTGATTGCTTGACCACTGGATGTGTGCCCCATCTGCTTGGTCTGCCAGTTGTGAACGATTCATGGTCATCACCCAGGACGAGTCTGACAGACAGACCTCGTGCTGCATTTACTTTACTTTGTGGTTCTGTTGAAAATTGATTGTCCATGGACCAAATATACTGAAAACTAAACAACACAAATGGAAAGTGATGTAAAAGTTTTCAGTACTTCGGCAAATAAATAAATGAAATGTTTTTTTCTCTACCCAAAAAAATTTCCAAGCAAGATTTATTTTGTATTATTTTTGTAGCACTCACACAAAAAGTAAACTTTTTAGGATCACTTCTGGTTTCACCAACGTCCATGGTCCTCCTTTCGAGGAGGCAGAGGGGCTGCCAAATCCATTGAGTATGTTCAGAGATTGTTTTGTTTTAAATCAGCTACAATAAACTAAGAAGTACGATTTGCATGAGTCATTTGTGGCCCAATGGCAACGTTTGCTCAGTGCATATAAATTGCTCTACAATGAAAGAAGAACATCCTGCTAATGGTGCATGCATGCCGTATACACGTCGCAGACATCCTCACAAATAAATCTCAGATATGTGGTCTTGTTTTCCCAAGGACAGATTGAAGGTTGAGGGAATTAAATGGCTACCTGTTAAATGTTCCCTTCTCTATTGTAAGATTTTGTAATAAAATATGTTTCCAGTGTTGTATTTATTTATTTGTGAAAATGCATTATTTTAAACTTTGATCACATCAGGTACAGCACACACACACCACTACATGGAAGCAAAGTAAAAAAATAAAATAAAATAAAATAAATGGGGTTGAACATTTACTGTATTTTCAATTTGCACTTTCATATGGAAATGCTTAAACTTAAATGTCACCGAACAATAGTTTTGACAAAAGAATTGCTCATTCAGTGAGACTTTGTGCCGTAAAAAGAAAGGTAAACAGGAGTCTATAACTTTATCTTATTCAACATGCCATCTTGTTCCATTCAAATGACAGTCTGGACCCAAATTGGCTTTGACAAAAATGGTTTTAGAGTTTAGGTATAGAGCCCAAATAGTTTCATTCACACTGACAGGATGTACAAAAATAAACAGGAGAGGAAAAGGCAAGCATTTCCACAGCTCACCTGCACTTCAACCTCTATTTCAACCCTCACTGTCATGTTCACGCTGGGACAAAGTGAAGAGAAAATGAATAATTCAAGCTGCTTGAGTTTTCTGTAGAGAAAAATCAAAATGGGAACATGACTGTAACATTTATCAAAATAAAAGTCAATATGTACAAGCTGAAAAATACAAAAATTATATCATTGTTCTCAGCTGCAGTATGTTAACAGAGTGTGTGATTTTTCAGATATGCATTTGTCATAATAAACAGCCAACAGTTTTACAGGGAGAGATTCTTCTGCTGCTGAGAGTTTTACAAGAACTGAGAGCTCTTTTGAACCCAGACACAGCTTCATAAAATATTCTAATCAAGTGATTTGGTCAGTTTATATCAGTTAAAGACAAAATGATTTTCATCCTTTCCTTCATCTGAATGTCAAAAAGGTTCTCAAACACCAAAAGCAAGTTGGAGCCATCATCTTGAAAAGCTTTTATAGAAAATCATGGTCCTGATGCAATGAAGGAACAACCTATCAGAACTGACAAAAAAAAAGCCTTAAACTATGAGCAGAAATTTCAAAATACTACATTATTATTTCTTGAAAAGGTCATTTAAAAATCCCTCACGTTTGAGAGTGCACGTGTGTTCTGGATGAGTGGGCCAAGTTTGCAGCAGTGATTGATGGGTTTGTTATGGTCTTATTTGATGTACTGTGTAATTACTTGCATCAACACAATCTGTCAGCTTCAATCTGCCTAATGTCATGAGGCTGCTGAGCAGAATGCTGCTAATTGAGAGTCGAAATAACAATATAGACTTCACATATTCTGATCAACTCCAGACAAAAACAACAGACGGCTGCAGTTGTGTTTTATCATATTTAGCACCTCAGGTGATCAAAACATTAACTTTGTTGTTTTAAGTGGCTGAGGCAAAAGTGTATAGTTTAGTAACACAATAAAAAATGTTCTTGTAGACTCATTGGAAGCTAAAGGCATTAATGCCATGCTGGAATTGTCCATGAGCTATTTTGCTAACTGAGTTGGAAAGTGCCACCACCCACACAATGAGTTGGCATAAGTGTTACTGTATAAATGACCTGGATACAACCACAATAATAAACTGAAAAAAAAATATGAATTAATTGTGTTTTCTAAGATCGGTTGGTGGCAATTCCAAAATTTAATTGGCTGTAGATGTGCATCTAACAATTAATCCTGATAGTTTTATAATAATCCTAAAAAAATTAAAATAAAAAAGTTTTAAAAGGATCCTGTGGTTGTTGAGATCATTTTTATTGAAAATATTTTAACATCTTGTACAATTTGTTAGGTCTCAGAACATGAGCTTGGGATGATCCTCAGCTAGGATCGCAAAAGATTTTTGGACCGATGTTTATAAACCTGACTATAGCAATTTATGTGGGAGGGGTGGGGGGTTAAGGTCAGTTGGCTGATTTGAATTGAGCTGACTCCAAAAGTTAATCAGTTGTAGACATAGATCCAGTTATTACTTGCAGTGATTTCATTAAAATCCATCTTGTGATCCATCCATTCTTCCACTTGTTCCAAAGTCAGCTTACAGTGGCAGCAGCTTGAGCAGGGAGGACCAGACATTTATACCCACAGCCACCTCTTCCAGCTCCTCAGGGAGAATTCCAAGATGTTCCCAGACCAAACTTGAGACCAACATGTCCTGGGTTTTACCCGGGGTCTCCTCCCAGTCGGATATGCCCATAGCATCTCCCTAGGGAGGCGCATGAGGAGCATCCATACCAGCTGCTGGAACCACATCAACTGGCTCCTCTTGATGCGGAAGACGAGTGATTCTACTCTGAGTCTCTCCCAGATAACTGAACTTCTCACCTCCATACAACTTAATGGTAAATCTGATGCCATTTATACTATCAAGAATGTAATTAGAGATATATCAAATAAGTATTTTGACTAGTCAAAATATGATTAAAGATATCTTAAATAACTAATATGTCTAGTCATAAATCAATCTCAGATATCTGAAATGTATGTGTGGTGAATCTGGTTTTATGTTAAAATGGCTTGCCATATTGCTGAAGAATCCAAGAAGGCCAGATATTCTGAACTGCCATTTGGTATTTAGTCAGAAATGATCGTCTGAGCCTGTCCCCTACTCCCACCCCACACCCAAAGGCATGGGGAAGAGACCATCTCATGTACTGGGAAAAGCTTCAACACAAAGGTGCCAAGCCATGGGGCTAGAAGTAGACCCACACCAGCTCCATGCCTCTCACCATAAGCAGCTCCAGAGTGGAATAAGGTCCAGTCCCTCTCAGGAGATTCGTACCAGAGCCCATACTGTGCATCAAGGTGAGCCCAACTATGTCTACATGTAGTTGGTACCTCTGAATCTCACACAAGCTCAAGCTCCTTTCCCACCAGAGGCTAATAATCTCCATGTTCCAAGAGCTAGCTTTGGAAAGCCTGGGTCAGAGCACCAAGGCCCCCGCCCTTGGCCACCAGCCATGATGTCATGCACCTGACTCATACGCCTCCTCCTGCAGGTGGTTGGCCCACAGGAAAGCAAACAGATGTTGCTCATTTGTGCCGAGTCCAAATAGGCCCCACAGGTAGAGACCTAGTCACCAGGCACTCACCAACTAGCCCCTCCCCCAGACCTGGCTCCAGGGGTGAGCATCGGTAAACCAAGTCTGGGCAAGGGACACTGAGCTTCTTGTGGTTTTCTCCATTTGAGTCTTTGGAATTGTTCTTTTTCTGGTCTGTCACCTAGGACCAAGCTGTCTTGGGACATAGCAGAGGCAATTACAACTGGCCCTGATAACATAACTCCTAGGATCATTCAGGTGAACAAACTCCTCCCCACAATAAGGTGGCGATTCAATAAGGAGCCAGGTCTCTCTTGTAAATGAGTCCTCGAGGCTCAATGGGATTAACCTGCCTAAATAAAGGTTGAATGAATCTTGTGAAACATGAGGCATGTTGATAACACACACACACATTGAAAAAAAATCTTGTCTGCCCTCAGCTTTAAAAGGCAAGTAATAAATATGTGAGCCAAAGACATTTATAACTAATTTCATAACAAGCAAGACTAAGATTTTTTACAAGCTTAAATTCACCGCCAACAATCATCAGTGCTCCTTTTTCCCTACCATCTGTTTCAATTCAGATTTATCATTACATTATATTTGCTTTTGTTTTCTTTTTATTTACATGTTGTGCATGCTGAAAATCACGTGAGCTTCATCGTGTCATAGGTTTAACATGTGAAAGTTTTAACACAAATAAGAAACAGCTGGAGCCAATTTATAACCCAGGAAATGTGTGAAAAATAAAATAATAAAAAGATTACACAGCAATCTTGTTTTTTTTTTCTCCATTTCAACACTAAGCAGAGCTGCACAGACACTTTACACATGAGTGCTTTTGCAATTAGAAAGATAATAGTTTAGTTCTAGTAAAAGTAACTTCCCAAATTAGCAATTATTGTAATTACAAGATAATTGTTGTTTGCCATTATTAGACAATTATACTGTATCTTTATTTATAGATTAAAAAAAAACATGTACATTTATTAATCAAAAATAATCTGGAACAGGTACAATCTGGAAATACAGAAAAGCGAGATGGCTTTCAAACAGCAAAGTTACACAACAGTAAACTTTGTCCACAGCATGTATCCCATTAGCAAGTTTTAACAAGTGCCCCATAAAATAAGAGAAAACGCTAATGAGAATTATTATTATAAAATAATGAGCAACCAGCTACTAGTAAAATAAGAAGTTTATCATGACTGCCTTCTAACTAAAAATACACAATGTTGCTTTTCTTAATTAAAGTACATGCAGCACAGTCAATCTCTCAGCCCATACACAAATGGCATATTAAAATATAGTTTAAAAGGTAGTTCATGGCAAATTCACCAGCAGATGACAGATGTTGCATAAAGGGATGAAAGTCCAACGTGTCAGACATCTTCATCAAAAGCTACTAAACACTAACACAGGAATACAGAATAATGACATTTATTTTAGTTCCCCACAGATGTAAGATGATTATAATGATTATGCAGATAAGCTAATAATTGTCTCCAGTAACAGCAGTTATATGTCTTAAGTGTCACAGGTGGCGGTAAGAAGTTTTACCTTTCAAAACACACAAGCTATTGTTTGTTAGTTTGTTTGTTTTTGTAATTGGAAAGAATTGATAGCAAGAACTAGATTTTTATGCTTTCAAGATAAAAAAAAATGCTATGCACAAGAAAAATACAAGAACACCCTTGTTCCATTGGTGAGGATGTTTTATTAGGGGTGTGAGACAAATGTGCAATAGTCAATTTATCATCATGGAGCTTTTTTAAAATCCATAGTCTGGCCATAGTGCTGGTACCTTTAGACTCAGAAAATCTGGTTGGACATCCCAGGAACGCTGTCACTCAGGCAGCACATACTAATCTGCAGATGCCCCTGGTGAGCCTTGGCCATGCGTTCTGCCACATGGCAATCACACGGCTCAGTGCAGAAACACAGGCGCGGCGTCCTCAACAACACCGACTGTGACAGACCTGGATGCACCAGCTGCCCTCTAAGCAATGAATGCACTGAGAGTGACCAGCTGACCCCCTGAAGTGTCATTCTGGACACTGAGCACACAGAGGTTAGGCGAGCTGAACTAAGTGTTACGCAGCACTTTTATCCATTCCAGTCAGGGAATCTTTAATCTGCTTACCTTAATTTACCGTCTAATCCACCTTATCAAGAGTAAATTTTCTAAATCCAATTGCAATTTGATAATTTTCTTTTAGCAATAATGTGCATGCTAAATTATTTTTGCTTTCATATTGCTCAATCCTGTAGATATTCAGGATAAAAAAAACACATTAACTCATTGATAAATTCAAAGTTTGTTTTCTCAGTCATCCAGGTATATAACAACAAAAAAGGTTGAATCATGTCATCTGGACTTCGTT
>JARVGV010001299.1:32103360-32115275 GCA_031762435.1 Hypsolebias longignatus | reverse complement strand
GTGTGTGTGTGTGTGTGTGTGTGTGTGTGTGTGTGTGTGTGTGTGTGTGTGTGTGTGTGTGTGTCTGTATATATATACAGTATATTCTTCTTTCAGCTGCTCCCTTCTACAGGGGTCACCACAATGAACTAAGACACATGAAGACTTGGCATTTGTTTTTATGCTGGTTGCCTTCCTGACACAACCACAGACCACGAGCTACCACAAACCTCTGTGTGGAGCAGAGAGCTGTCGTCTAGGGCGCCTAGGGGAGCAGATGGTGGGGAGGCCTTGCTCAGGGGCCCAGAGTGGGGCAAAATGAGTGTGGAGACAGGTGTGGGTTTTTCACCTTACCTACCCACATTTTGATGATGTCGGTGCCGAGAGTTGAACCGGTGACCTTCCGATCCCAGGTTCACTTTCTCTAGCCTCTGCGGCACCACTCCCCACAGCAAGTATAAATAAATATGTTAAAAATATGTAACAATATAAAAATTCTAAAAGACAATGTTTTCCTCCTTGTCATAATAAATGGCACAAAATTATGAGTTTGCTCTCAGACAAGCGGCTGTAATCTGCAAACACATGCCAGTAAACATCAGATTAAACCGATCCCTTTAAACTAACTTCATGTTGTATGAACAAAGTACACGCAGCTAGAAAACAACTTCAGGCATGTAGTCAACAACGGGCTCTGTGTATCTCCAACATCACCGGGATCAAAAACACAACTTGAGCCTTCCCACAGTCCTCCTCGGTGATAGAGGAAATCTTACCCCCACAATCAGCTGTGCTATCTGACTCATGCTCCTGTCAGAGTGACTGGAAGGTGAACCGTGCTGCTGGAAACTAGCTCTGAACTGTGGGAACCTTTTTGATCCAGCATCAGGAGGTTCACACCTGGAGGAGGAACTGAGAGTTGTGACAATTTGTTGCCCCTTCCTGGCCTCAAGGGAGAGGCTTTGAACCTCGGGTACATGCAAACAAGACAGGAGGTTAAAGGTCTAGGAGAAAGCTGAATGAGAGTTTGAGCCCCACAGCGATGAAAACGGGAAAAACAAGCTTAGACTCTTCTGGTTTCACACTGCATTTCACAAATGAGAGCTGAGGGCTTGTAACGCTGTCATTCATTTATATCTGATGTTTACACTCAGGGTGCAGTTTGTCTTAATAGTTCATCCTACATCTTATCACCTTTCGCTGGTCGTTAGTCAATAACACTCATTCAACAAGGCTTCACCTTTGACTACCAATTGACTTCAGGTCGAGTTTAACTTTTCCCTGCAGTGACACCCACAAACACACCCTGTCCACACCATATGAAACACTGCCTGCCATTTAACAGTCAGGCAGTTTAAAAAGTCAGGCCACCACTTGCTTTCATCATGTTATTCCACTTGTGTTGTTCCGAATTCACCTCACAATCTGACCTCCACGTACTAGCACTCATGACAGCATGTCCAAAAGGATGGATTTAAACAGCGCACCCAACCTGACGGGCTGTCACTTCCATCTAAACTCATCTCCTACCTCCAGCAATCCTCTTCAGCAGCTGCTGCCTGGCGATGATTCTGCCCAGCCTGTAGCCAGACCTTCTGCGGCGATGGTCCATTCTCAGGTAGATATCCTGAGTTTCAGGGGTCATGCTGCTCAGATACTCACTGCCTGTGGACTCCGAAGGCTCCCAAAACATAGCTGCTATACTTCACCTCAAACAAGCCTCTGATGTGCCAACGTTTAGACACACACACACACACACAACACAAAACTTCTCATACATGTGCAAAAAGCCTTAAGTGAGCAGAGCGGGACAGCACGGCAGAGCCCAGGGGGAGGAGAGCCAACGCTTCACTCCTCACAGGCCATGTGACCACATGGAGACCAATGGAGGGGAGGCCGTGGGAGTACAGCCCACCACGCTGAGCTGAATCCAAAGTCTGTGTGAATGCTTGTCCGCCTCCCCCTGCTCTGGAGGGAAATATAAATACCACTGGAATGCCTATGAACTGAGTAAGGGGAGCAGCGGCGGCTGATGCGGGGTGTGGGAGGGCTTGGAAAAATAGTGGCTTTTTGGACTTGTCCTGCTCTACAGAACAACTCGGCTGCTGTTGCTGGTGACACAGGTGCCAGATTTACTGGATGAGGGTGCCACTTTAGAGCAAACCGGGGAGGGAAGTAGAAGAGAGAAGCTTTATTCTCAGTTTGAGAATGCTAATTTCTACTCCCCCACCCCCACAGCACTATTTCTACTGACAGTGGCAGGAAGTTGGTCACCTTAATGTATCTACGACTCAGCAGGGAAAACAGCTTTTGGGTTTAATATACAACTAACCGCAAACCTGTTTACTAAAAACAAACTTTTTTTTATTTTCTTTGTAAAGCCTTGACGGCAATTTTTACTTCTGACAAAATTTGTCAAGTTGTCATTCCCTTCTATTTATATGAGGCGATAACCACTGTAGATTTAAAATAGACTTCATGTCTGCATAAGAGCTCAGAGTGCTCCTTTCTGACTGAAAGGACGTGGTCGAAGTTCAACGAGCTTTCATCTCAATCGGGTGAGAAGAACACTGAAAAAAGGAAGCGATTTAAAAGTTCAATTCAGTTCAGTTTATTTTTATAGTGCCAAGTCACAACAGAAATTATCTCAGGGCACTGAACAGAAACATTCATATACATAAAAAGTAAATTAATAACATTAATTATCCAAGGAGCAGACTGCTTTTAGTTGAACTTCATCACAGACTCTCATCTTGAGCAAGCAAGAAGGCGACAGTGGGAAGGAAAAACTCCCTCATGAGGAAGAAAACCTTTAGCAGAACCAGGCTCGGGACAAGCGGCCATCTACTTCAACCAGCTGGGTTTGAGAGGAACAGATACACAATGGCAGGTCAAGAATCACATGTTAAGAAAGAAATAATGTCAAATGAAAACTATTCAATTTTAACAATTCATTATAAGAAATGAGGTCAATTTGTCCTCCAGTAGTTTAGAGCGGCGCGGGTTGGAAGTATGGTGGAAAATGCATCTGGTGCGCGTCTGACAGGGAAATATTACGCAATATCCGACCCGCGCCAAGCAGTTGAAAAGGGGCATTACCTATAGCAGCATAACAAGCCAACACTAACTATAGGATTTATCAAAAAGGAAAGTCTTAAAACTGGACAATGTGTCAGCCCCACGGAGCAAAGCCTGAGAACTGAAAGATCTTCCTCCCATTCTGCTGTTGGAAACTCTAGGAACCGCAAGTAAACCTGCAGTCTGAGAGCAAAGTGCTCTGTTAGGAAAAAATGGGCCAATAAGATCGATAATATAAGATGGAGCTAGGTTGTTGAGGGCTTTGTAGGTTAGAAGTATCTACTGTTCATTACAGAACACAAAAACAAAACAACGGAAATTAAACATTTTTATTTGTACTTTCACACATTCAGAATTTTTGTTTAATCTATTTTGGATGCAGCTCAAATATTTAAACCAAGATATATTGGAAATTAATTCCTCGAAGGAATGTAAATCACCCGTCATATTTCATGCCAGAGTTTTACACTGAAATCATCTTATGACGAGAAATGACTGAATTACAATGTTTTGGTCAAAACTTGTACTACCATCTCATTCAGTATTGTAAATCTCACACATTAGTAGTTAATGTGTTGTGAATGACTGCTAGCTCCTAACACACCAAATTTTAACTCAATATGTGTAAAATTCACCAAGAAACATTCATGTTTGTGCTGGCTAAAAGTTGATTAGCTGTGGCAGCCATCTTGAACTGAGCTGACTCCAAAATTAAACTGTTGCAGATTAAAATCCAGAGATTGCTTCGTGAGAGCTTCACTAATATATACCCGGTGGTTCACAAGCTATTTTGCTAACAAATATTGTTGACACACATTTAATCCCTAAATTGTATGTAAAGGTGTTGCACAAAGTGCTTGGATGTGCTGGACATGACTCTCAGCTACTACCACAGCAATATTTAGCTCACAGTTCAGCAGCTCACTCCAGAGCCTGCTGCATATTAAACGGCACCCCTCGCATGCTTGAGTTGGGCGGTTTAAACAAGAGACTGTTGCTTTTAAAAGGTGATGTCGTGGCTCTTTTTATGATTTCATCAGGCGGCGACGCACGTTTTTACACACAAATGGCTGCATTCATTTTAAAAAAAGAGCGGTAGCGTGTCGGAACATTGTCAGCCCTGTGAATCAGTTACAGTTTTACACTTCCTTTCTCGTCTAGACGAGTGCGTCAATCATATCACGTTACAGAATCAATCGCCCACAAGCTGCATCGTGATGAGAGAGATTAAAGGTGACACCGTCTCTGTCTGCGTTCAAACAGTTCGCCCGGGATCGTGGAGGAGCTGGAAGCTCTTCAGTGAGTGCCGCATGCCATAAAGAATCGCCTGTGGTCTGTCCTTCGAGGGAAGGTAACGACTCGGGCCCTTATCAGACGTGCAACAGCACGCCCGTGTCTGGCTTTCGCAGCTCAGCTACTACACAGCATGGCAGCAGGAATCCAGACTCACGTTACAGACACACAAATACATACCAAGGCTCCATGAGGGGCTTGACAAAGTGGACTTAAATGTCATAACGAAGGCAGTGAAAGGATTTATTTTTTATATGAAATTGGAGGTAGCAGCATAAAACCAAATTTGTGTATAGCAACATTTTTATTAGCATACAGCGCCTGTCTTTCATCCAGCCTTCAGTAGTTTCCACTCAGACTCTGTAAGGTGTGATTACGGAAGGGAAACTTGTATTCATCCCGAGACCCAGTTGTGGTATTAGAGACAGCTGTGATGTGGTTTAATTCTGTAGCAGACACATGTAATCTGCACTGGACAGCCCTGGTTCGACTGCAGCCATGTTTCCTGCGGTTAAAGCCTTAAGAATAACTAGTGTGACATGAGCTTTCCAACTCATGAGCCTACAAATGTCTGAATTCTGAGCTCAGTTCTTGGTTTACATTGTATTTTAATGCTGCAGGAGTAGTTCTATAAATACGTGTTTGCATAAAAATGCACTACAAATGCTTCTAAAATGGAAATAATGAAAGTAAAATTCAAATATTACAAACGATACATGGTCAAAAGGAAATGTGGTGATGTCCAACACAAACAGTGCCAGCAGTTGGTATGAAATAATGACTCATAGCACCTAAATGTAGATTTAACTATCAGTGTCAGTAACAGCTGAGGCTGAATATGAAGAAAACACATTTATTTTCAAATGCAAGCAAGACCAGGTTTACTGAATGTTTTGTTTACTGGAAAACTATGTGTCAAACCTCATCAACCAACCTGTACACGCATGGCGGGGCGAGATAATTAACTGTGAACGCTGCACTTCAAACTTTTGCAGATGCTGATTTGCGTCAGTTCGATGTTCATTTTGTTGAGTTTACAAATAGTTTTCTAAACTTAAAAATACTGAGTCCAACAAATGCAAGAAGTGAAAGTCTGAGGAAAATCTGTGCATTGCTATCAGTTATACTTTATAGTCACTACATTTAGAAAATGTTATTAGATATTTTAAAGTAGATGTCACACAAGGATTTTTACTCTTATACTAAAATTTCGGTACTTGATTTTTTTTCTTCCTTGTATACAACTCTCCATTCAAAATGTTTTTTTTTTGTTTGTTTGTTTTTGTTTTTTTTTAACTCTCCACCTTATTCCTAGCCCCCATGCTGCCTTGCAAGAATTATGGGCACAACTTCCGGCGCAGACCAGAACCGGCATTTATTTATGTGCGAACAGTACAAGCTAATGTATAGTTGCCCCGAGTAGGAGCGCCACATGTCAGAGCTCAAACAGGACAATATGATCATAACGCTGCCTACTGCGGACGAGGGATGGAGGACGACCTGAAGAAGGGGCCGCAGATTACATCCATCACTTCCCTCCTACACTTAGATTAAACTAACATTTATTAATCACAAACGTGTTGGTTTGGTTCACTGAGCTGTTACCACTTTTCCTGCGCTTAACAATTCTATTATTTGAGTAAAACACAGTATAATTTCTAACATCTGAGAAACAGAATGTACATTTTCAGGCTGAACTTGGTGTTTTGGCAGAAAGATTTCACAGAGCCCACTCTCTCAGACAGCTGCCATCCATCAGGTTATGGCACCTTCTGCAAAGTGACACATTTATTTATTTAATTTTGACCGTCTATATTCATCTCTGATGAGCCAGAAATCAAAATGATCTAAAACCTGTATGCACAGTTCTCCCTGCTGATTGTGTTAACATCTGTTCTGAAAGAGACGTTTCCAAAAAAAAAACCACAAGATGCAGTCGACATTGAAAAATTATTTAAAAAAATAAAAAATAAAACAGCCACGCTCTGAATCCAAGGGGAAAAAAACGGGGAATTCTGTAAGTTTAAGGTTGAAGGAATGCATCGTTTTAAAAACACACGGAGTCACCCACAGATCACAACACTCAGCTGCATCACTGCTGATGTGCCCCTGCAGGATGGGCCAAGCTCACGTCAAACTGCACACACACTCACACACCTCTCTGTGGGAAAGTTGAAACAGGAGCCTCCAAAGCACCTTTTTTTTTTTTTTGTTAACAAAAAAAAAGAGTGCAGCAGTGAGTTATTATATTACATAAAACATCTGGTTTCTATTAGCATGACTTCAGCGAGCCTGATGAAGAGCGAGCCGTTTTGTAATTCATGTGGCGTTCCCACATGAGGTGCTGCTGCTGTCAGTTCACTGCATCTTGTGGCCGACTAAAGAAACTGCACAAATGACTCCACTGCTTCTAAAGACATCCAGCTCAGCTTTCAGGAGCGTCGTTTTCATTCATTTGACCTCAAAACAGCTGCTTTACAAACTGTATACAGTATTTAAGTCATGTTGTTGTTTCTTGTGACTTGTTACTTTCTTGCCCGCTTTGATTTAAATATCTGGATCTGCGTTATCACCCTTCAAACAGTGACCCTTATGAAAATTATTGACTATAATAAAAAATAATTAAAGGCATAACATTTGTTGTATCGCCTGCTGACTGTCATGTCTGACTTTTAGTCTAAAATCATCTTATGTTGAAAAAAGGACAAACCCAAATACATCATCATGTGCAAACGCTCAGCGCGCACGTCGTGGATGCTCTCAGCTACTTCAGATTTCAGCTCAATATCAATGAAACTGACTGAGATAGACATTTCTTTGTGTTGCTAATGTCAATTACGTGTGGCTGCCATCTTGAATTAGATAACTTCAAACATTAATGAGCTATAAACAACCAAGAACTGCCTATTGATGGTTTCACTAGGAGCTGCTCTTAATGAGATATTTTGCTAACAGACAAACTAGGCTGACTCCAGCTGATAATGCTAGAGTTTTAAACAAAAGTTTTGTGCAATGTGTACCACTTGGATTTTGAGTTATATAAATGACTCTCAGCTACAACCACGCCGAGTTCTAGAAAATATCTGTAAAAGTCAACTGGATTTTATCCATTGTTGTGTTTTGGCCACCATAAACTGGGTTGGCTCCAAAAATTAATGAGTTTAAGAGGTGTATGACAATTTCCTGAAAGTTCCATTAAAATCCATCCAGTGATTCATGAGATATTTTTCTACCAGACAGACGGAATTAAATCCAAATCGTTTAAGGCAATATTTTCAAACAAAGATCTTGTTAGCACAGGATGTGTGTTAAGGATCAGCAGCTACTAATTATTTTTAAGGTACAGTATTTTGAGTTAAAGCACTAATTTTGATTTTTCACATCAGTTGTTTATGGTAGCCATTTTAAAACAAATTGACGCCAAAGGTTAATCTTTTGTCGAGGCACATCCAGTGATTACTTTCTGAAAGTTTCATCAAAATTTGCCCAGTGGTTTGTGAGATATTTTGATAAAACACATGGATTGCGCACAACTGTGAAAGCAGAGATTAAACGTGGTCTGTGCCACCTCCAAGAAAGTGAATAAAAAAACAGGGACGTTCTAGTGCAACATACAAACAGTAAAAAGTTAGCAAAAAGTAAAAGGTTATGACAATAATTATTTATTTTTAAATAATTTCTATACATTTTTTTTTATCAGGTGATGTGTTAAAATATACATTTTCTGCTACTTAAAGCAGTTTTATGACAGCAGCATGTCAAATCAAGACTAATTAATTATGTAATTAATTGTCCTGATTTGTTTGCACTCATTCATTAGTCAAGTGTTACTCATTATCGCCCCCCAGCGGTAAGATAAAGCGTAAACCGAAAAATTGCTTGTTAGATTAGTGCTGTAAATACAAACAACAACAAATACGCACAAAGTTTATCTGCACGCTTTATAAAGAATGACACCTGTTGCATCACTTCTGCACAGACTGATGATAATAATACCAATAAATTACCGTTATAGGTCTAAGATTTTATTCCAAGCACACTGTTAAGATATTTTCATTCCCTGCACGTTTGATCTCTCGCTATGAATTAAAAGCTAAACTTCAAAATAGTTTTAGAAAAAGAAAACTGGTGAACTATTACAAAGAATAACTTTTTTTTTCTCCACCGTGAGCTTAATTTGCTTATTTTATTTTATCGCACGTCATAAGACAAATGAAAGGCACGCGGAGGTTTGGTTGCTCCCGGTGGGTGATGCTCCCCTGCAGCCGCTCCAGGGGCGCCCTGCAGCGGGTTACTGACCTGCCAGCCTCCGCTCCCGGACATTCTTCCAGAGTAAATCCCAGGCTTTGGATGTGGAGCTCCGCAGCTGCTCGCTGAAAGACCGCCGGAGGTTCAGCTTCGCTGAATTTCTTTTAGAAGTCATCTCAAACCCTGAACTGTGACATAATAAAATCCTCTTGTTCCCACACTAATCTTTTCAAGTCTCTTAAAAAAAAAAAAAAAATACAGTATAATAATGAAAATTCTCCCGGTTACATTTTCCTCCTCTACAAGTCTACACTGAACGTCTCATTCTCCGTGCCAGTGCCAAAAAGTTTCAGAACGTTTAAAATAAAATATAAAAATAAATAAAAAATAAAACGCAGGTTTGAAACGGAAACCACTAAAGCGAATGGAAGTGTGTGTAAAAGTGACAGTAAGGCGCAGAGACAGGCTCTCACACTTCCCACCAGATGTGCGCGTTTGCGTTTGTGTGTGAAATGATTCACGCACAGCACAGTGAGCGGGACGGTCGCGATGCATTCACGGACCGAGAGAATCGTAGGAATTACCAGTACAACTCATCCAGGTGAATCATAACGGTAAAATAAAGAGCGCACGGATAAATGCTGGGAAAGGGGGTAGCGTGAAGGAACAACACATGATATCCTGACGCTATGCTAATATGTAGTTTATTTACAACTGACCAAACGTTATCGTTTGACTTTGTGATGAATATGACCCAGCAAACACTTCCTGGCGTGACTCCACCATTATTTATCCTGAAGTAGAGATTCTCCAACAAGCATTTAATACATAACAGAGCATAGTTAAATTAGTTTAAATGTAAAACTGTTCCCCCTTCATAAATCTATATTGAAATATTCCAAAAAAATATGTTTTCTGTTTAAATGCATCAATAAAAATCATGAGTCAATGATGCACTGCATGTTGTCAGGGCTTCTAAAGGTTCCACCATTGACCTAACCCAACACAAAAATGGCTACTTAGTCATATTTATAGATAATACCAAAGGTTTATGTGGTAGTAGCTGAGAGTTATCTTTAACAAATTTTCTGAGCAGTAACACGTCTTACAAATATCACACGACACCATGTATGATGTCCCAAACAGGTTTGACCCAAACAGCTAACTCTGTCCCTTCTTAGCACAAGATAATCAACGGCTTGAAAAGTAATGGAGTTATGTATTTCTTCAAGAAATGCTGGGCTTTCCAATTTGAAGAAACTTTTGGAACACATGATTTATTGACTATTACCATTTTGACTTGCATGTCCGAACAAGGTTGCGTGTTTGAAAACTTAATGAGAGTTCTCAAGCTCTCAAGTCAGGCAGATCATGGTGGTGGGTCACCTTTTCTTCTGGAGCATGGATTCAGTTTCAGGACCATTTACTTTAGCTGTTGCAAAAACCTGTGCAATCACTGCTGGGACAAAAGGTAACCTTGGCTAATGCCTAAAGAATAAACATCATCAGGGCGGCTGTGGCTGAGTGTTTAGAGCAGTCTTCCTCCAATGCAAGAGGTGGGGGTTCAATTCCATGAGCAGTCACATGCCGAAGTGTCCCTGGGCAAGACAATGAACCCCTCATTGCCTCCTATGTGTGTCCCATCAGTGTATGAATGTGATAAAGCACTGATTATAGTGATGTATGAATGGGTAAATGAGGGTACAGGTTGTAGTGTAAAGTGCTTTGAGTGTCTTGATAAGATAGAAATGTGCTATATACTGTACAGTCCATTTACCATCAGTTTTTCTATAAACCTGTTGCAGCCATCAGAAAAATCATTTCACCAGATTTATTTTAGGACATCTTATTGTTGCATGCTCAGTCAGACCGTTCCTGACCTGAGAACACTGATATCATATCAGCTCAAATGTTTGTGGGAACCAGCTGAAATTACGGTTACCGGTAAAATAGACAAATCTATGATAAACACACAGAGGCGCTGAGCAAAAATGATAGTTTCTCAGATAAACAAACCTCTGACAACTTCCATTTTCCATCACTGTATCACTTTTTTTTGTCAGAAAATGGACATCGTCTGCCTCCAAGCAGAACAGATGATTTACCCAGTACAGCAAAGAACACGATGAGATGTCCCAGCACAGCATTTTGAGCTAATAATGAAGAGTTCACTTTGTGCTTTGCAATTTATTCACCCAGGAAAACTTGAAAACTGTATGTAAAGTTCTAAACATATCATTAAACTATAGATGACTAAATAGTTTTCTTGTGAAGCAAAACTATAAAAAATATTTTATCTGGCTTCAAATTACTTAGTCAAAGTCAGAAGACTCAAATGTGGGAGAAATGGTTCACATTCTGAAGGGCTTAAGTATAGATAAATAAATGAAAATTGTATGTTAAGCTGCATTTAAAAGCTCTGACTAAAATACACAGACAGATTTTAGAGAACATTTATTTGTTGTTGTTCTTTTTTCAGTAAACGTCAGGAATAACCTGAGTCAAGCATCTTGTTGGGGAATACTGTATCTCATCAACCAGGCAAGCAAAAGAGAAAAAAGCTGAATGTTACCTGCTAATTTTTAGCAATGTAACACAAATATATTATAATAAAGTAATTTGTAAATCAAGAAAGAAATAGAATAATAAAGGCCCTAGCATTTCTTGAGAAATGCACACCACCTTCATCTTTTAGGCCAGAATTTAAGTCTAAAATCGTTCTATCTTGAGAAATAAAGTTTAGGCAAATCTTGAAAGTTACAATGTGCACAATCACTTGCTATATGTTGTGTAATGTTGCACGATCTGCTCTTGAAGTTTATGTTGTAAACGATCCAGAACTATCACTTAATATTGGTCAAAATGTCTTGGATATAGCCATTTTCTTTAAGCTAGGATCAATTAGCTATGTCAGTCATCCTTAACTGGGTTGACTCCAAAAATTAATCAATTGTAGATGCACAACCAATTATCATCTGTGAGTATCAGTTGCATTTCTCCAGTAGTTCATAAGCAAAGATGTTGCACAATATGTTGCTTTCAGAAATTCTGTTGAGGATCATGCTTAATTACTACCACACCCAATTTTTTGATTGCAAAGATCTTTAGCTTTGGCAGCCATCTTTAATCAGACTGACTCCATGAGTTAATCAGTTGTAGACGTTCATCCAATAATTACTTTCTCTGAGTTTCATTCAAGTCTCGTCACTGATTCATTAAATCTGTTGCCAATAGTACATAACACACACACACACGCACACACACACACACACACACACACACACACACACACACACACACACACACACACACACACA
>JARVGV010001299.1:32005228-32021895 GCA_031762435.1 Hypsolebias longignatus | reverse complement strand
AACGGTCATATCTGAGCCAAAAATGGGTCTAAAAACATGGGAAAAAATCCATAAATATGTCGCTTCGCTCTATAAGTTGCAGGGCATGCAAATTAGGAAAAAAGGTGCGACTTATACACAGGAAAATATGGTACCTCAAAAATTACCGGTATATAAAAAAAATATGTACTTGCAATCAAACTGTTCACACTGAAGATGGAAAAAAACCCTCTTTTTATTATTTGAAGAATAAAACCAGCTGAGGCCTCGAAGTTTAAGCTGTTCAAGAGGCGTAAAGACAAAACCTGTGTGAACAAAGCATGGCTGCAGCAATCACTTTGTGCACTTTAAATGATGGGAAGACCAAGTGATTTATGGAAATCACTGAAGCTGTTGCACACCGTCTGTCTGCGGACTTGCTGTGTATTCAAACAGTGTTTCTGCTTTCAGACGTTTGTGTTGCTGCTCGTTGTTTGAATTCATTTTTTAAGTAACAAAGTGTGCACACTCTTGAAGAGCTGCAGGTTTAATTATTGTCTGCCACTAAAAGGCAAAGTATTTATTTTACCCTGTTTGTGTGTGTGTTTCTGTCAGCAAAATATATCCTGAACCACTGGATAATTTGAATAATACTTTCAGAAAGTAATCATTGTATGTACATCTACTACTGAGTAACACTTGATGTTAACCTAGTTCAAAATGGTCACCACAGCCAGCTGTTCATGAAAAATGCAGAGTGATTACTTTGTCATTTTCACCGATATTGCGCTAAAATTGTTAAAATTGTTGTGGTAGTAGCAGAGACTGTGTGCACAGTGGCTATAACAAGTATTCACCCCTTTGGGTGTTTTCTGCTTCTGTTGCTGTCATAAATTAATCATGGTGGCTCTTTTGTCAAATTCTTTCAGTCCCCACAGATGTCTCACCATAATCCCATATCCATCAGTCATGGTCAGTATATACTCCTTCAGGTCAGATGTTCACTGTGTCTCCGTGCTCTCACGCTTTTGTGCATAGTCACTCAAGTTATGTGGACGGCCTGTTCTTGATAGATGTCCCATATTCTTTCCGTTTTGTATGATGGATTTAACAGAACTCTTGGGGATGTTCAGGGCCTTGAAATCCTCTTGTATGCACCCCTGACTTGTACTTTTCTCAATATTGTTGTTGAATTAGAACAATCACTTAAGTGTTTGCCCAAAGTTTCTGGCCTTGGAGTGCATGGTTGTGTACAAATACAAATGTTTTGGAGTTATTGTGATATAATTTGAATCTCATTGTATAGAATCACCTCATTGTTGTGATGTTAGAAGAATGCATTTCATAGGAGAGTTATAAGTGACAACAGTATTGTTTCTATCAGACTGGTATTCACATGTGAAGTTTTAATTTTTCAATGTGATAGCCAGATAGTGTGGTGTTCCAGTAACTGGATACACAGTGTTGGTGTGTTTTTGGTGCCTAAGGAAACTGAATGAAACCTGAAGCCAGGCTGGGCTGGCTGTCTGGATCTACCCTTCCCCCATCTTTGTCAGGCACGCACGCACGCACGCACGCACGCACGCACGCACGCACGCACGCACGCACACACACCACTTCATGACACGCTGTTTGTAGAGCAGCCATAAAGTGTTCTGTGAGTCTGCAGACTTCCTACATAACCTTAGGAATGTGTTCAACTTTTGTACTGAACAGCTGCTGTGTCCAACAGGAATACGAGGGCTGAAGTATCAACATGAAATGAAAATAAAGGTGATTACTTACTGAAATATGTCAATATCAACACGTTCGAATGAGCGGTGCTTCTACTCTGTAACAGTTCTACAGTGTAGTATAAAACAGTTTTTATTTAGAAAAGATTGTGTGAACTTAACTAACAAAAGGAGTCACAATGCTGAGTTCAATGACAGAATGTTTGTGGCGATGAATATCCATACATCACATGTTAGCTATTTGACCCACTTTCTTCAGTGTTTCCACCACTTAGTCTTCGGTTCTGTTGTGGAATGTGGGAATGGCTCTGATGATCATGAGGTTGCAACAACTTAATGCAGACCCAAATCATTTCCCCCTTTGAACCTAGAACCATAGAACCTGAAGTGCTTCCAAACAGGTGCCTGTCAGCTAACTTGTTCACCCTCTTTAGAGTCTACACTATAAATGATTCACTCTGTCGGACTTCAGAGTTGCTCAAAAATGGTGTTATTAACATTAGTTGATTTTTGAAATTGTTAAACTAATTCAAAATCATTCATTCAAGGAAACACCAGAAAGTCATTTATAGCTGCATCCTGCTAACTTAACATTGAAAATGTCATAGAAAATTTAATGTGAATGTCATTGAAAAAGTAACACTTTTATGTTGTCATGGCTGCTGAGTCATTTCTTAGTGTTGGTTAGGGTTTTGTTGTTTTTAATGTTTGAACATAAATAAAATAACCTTTTACCTAGATTACTTAGCTTGAACTTTGATAGTTTGAACCACTTTGACCATGGCTGCCTCAGAGAAGTCGGCGGGGGAGAGGGCGAACTCCAGAAACCATCTTAGCATCATCAAACTGGTCCTATGTGAGTGCTGCTTTTGGGACTGAGTTTGTTCTGGCTCCTTGGACTGAAGAAGTCTTTTGGATGAAAGATGAAATGTTTCAACAAAAAGAAACCGTCCAGAGGACCTGACTGAATGTTGCTGGATAAATAAATAACCTTTAGTTTTTGTGTGACTGATTGATTATGTTGCTAATTGTCATTTGTTATTTTTTGTTGTTGTTGATTCATTATTGCCCACTGCCAAAATGAGTTGGCAGCTAAAATGTTGTTGTCCATGTCTGTTTATTGTGTTTGTGTTATCAGAATATCTCATGAGCTTTTGAGTAGATTTGGACGAAACTCTCAGGAAGTCATCATAAAATGTACAAGTGGATAACTTTTCGATTCAGCTTGATTAAAAATGACTGACTCTGCCAACTGACCTTAAAAACACTAAAATAGCTATAACTCATTCAGTTTAGCAGATACTGACTTAAGATTAGATGTGGTTTTAGCTGAGACCGATCTCCAGCACATTATGTGCTCTAATAGATTTCACAAAACCTTTGTTTAAAGGTTTGTCCAAATCTATTCACAGAAAACTCCAATAGTTTTGGAATAAACTGAGTTTTTGCTTTAAAATGCACCTCTGCTCGCTAGAACATCTGTTTTTTTATTTGTTCTCCCAATTTTCTCTCATCAATGTCATTTAAAAAGATTGAGGACCAAACTAGTGCACATAACTAGTGCACATAACTTCACTGAAAGTTCTTAAATTACGTTGTTGAAGCATTGGATGCTAAAGATTATTGTGCTGCACTTTTCTTAGACCTCTCCAAAGCTTTTGACACTGTGGATCATAACATCTTGTGTCATAAGCTCTCAGAAATCGGTTTCTCAGATCACACCATTGGTTGGTTCTCTATCTTTCCGATTGATTTTTTTTTTTCAGGGGTGCAGAGTTAAAATTTAGTGGTGCTTGAGCACCCCCAAAAGAGGCTAAAATCGCCACTGGATGTATTAATAACTAAAAACAAGACTAAAGTTTGATAGAATTGCCACTCAGATGATTCAAGTGTTTATAGAATTGCTATCCTAACAGTTACAACATGATACTGTAAGTGAAGTTTTTATGTATAAGACACTTACCAGTGCAAGTTGCAACTTCCAAAAGTCGTTTTCTCCTTCCAATGTCCTCCTCTGTAGATCTGCTGCTTAACTTCGGGTCATCTGGCAGTGTTGTATCTTTTGACGTCACTGAGAGATTCTGGCCAGCCAGAACTTCATCTTCCAGCAGGGCTTTAGTGCAGTCCAGCGCTTCTTGTGCAATAAACTTGTGCTGAGTTTCTGTGCAGCCCGTGAGGTTTAGTAACTGCAGGTTGAGATCTGTAGACGCACTTGTTGTTACAACTTCAGCTTTCTTGCTGTAGCTCTTCTGATTAAAGTCACAATCCAACATGCTTGACTCCTCAAGAATGTCGTCTACTCCTGTTGCGGAAGAAAATGGATCACCTCTCTTTGCATTCATCCCATCACCAGCAGAGGCAATATTATTAGTTCTTTCCACATCTTTTGCTTCTGATAACTCCTGTTTCACTGAGCTTTGAGGTCTTGGTGAGTTTGAGGATGAACTATGGTGCTCCCCATCAGTAAATTCTTTAAATAAAAGTTTTGCATTTAAAAGACTTCTCTCCGAAATGAGGACTTTTTCTCCTCCTGCAGTCGTAAAACCACAGTGTACATCAGCTTTACGTTGAGCGGCATGTTTCTCATCACTCTTTGTGTCTTGAAGACTTGGGATGTTTGTACTCAAACTGGTGTCGCCGAAAAAAGCTTTAGCTTTTTGTAAGGCCTCAGAGGAAAATGTTACAGGTTTACCGCTGGCTGAAGAAAACCCATTTTTCAAAGGACATGCTTCAGTGTTATGAATCTTGGAAAATGGCAATAAAACATGGATGTTATCGTTAGCTCCTTCATTTTCATTTAACAAGGTTTTTGCTCTTGTTAGGGCTTCAGACGATACAGCAAGAGTTTTTCCACTGGCTGTTTGAAACCCACCACATTGCTGAAGCAAAGCACCTTCTTTTTGTTTCACTTGTTCATTTAGGTCCTTATAGTCAGGCTCATCAGAAATATTTCTTGTCAGTGGTTTTGGCTTGAATGTATTTTCATATACATTGTCACCTTCACTAAAAAGGGCTTTACTTTTGCTGCCTGACAATCTTCTACTGTTGCTGCTTACTGTGCAGTCTTTGTCCTTTGTAAAGGAAACATCTGCTTCTAGGCTTGTTTGTGCTGAACTGTCAAAGTCTTCAAAGAGAAGTTTAGCTTTTAAAATGTTTTTTTCAGACACGTGGACTTTAGCGCCACCTGCAGTTGTGAAGCCACAATATATTTTCTCTTTAGTGTTCCCACCGTTTCGTTTTTTGTCACTTTTCATAGTCATGTCTGGGATTTCTGCAGTAAAACCAGCATCACTGAAAAGTGCTTTGGCTTTTTCAAGGGCCTCAGATGAAACAGATACAGGTTGACCACGGCCAGAAAGAAATCCGGCATTCCTACAAGGCAGAACACCGACTTTAGACTGTATTGGAGTTGAACTTGTTTTATTCTCAACTCCTTCACAATCACTTAACAAGGATTTTGCTCTCTTTAAAGCTTCAGATGAGATGTTAACTCTTTTTCCACTGGCTGTCTGAAATCCACCGTTCTGTTGCGGGAAGGCCTCTTCTTTCTGCATCACTTGTTTGCTTGTGTCCTCAGATCTTCTATTAGGTTCTTCAGAAATGTTTGTCCTCGCACTTTGATCTGGACAAAGTTTGCCACGATTTTCCTCCTCGCTCACATCTGCACCATCTTTCTTGCTTTCTGCAGATATTCTCTTCCTGGCATCCACATCACATTCAAAATAAGCATCAGACTCTTGCATGACTTTGGTTAAAGGCAGATCATCAAGGTCCTTGAAAAGATCTTTGGCTTTTAAAAGATTAATTTGGGATACGCAGACTTTCGCTCCACCTGCAGTTGTAAACCCACAGTGCCTTTTCTCTGTATTGTCTTCATGTTTTTCATCAGGGAAGGTCGTATTAGTCTGCAAGTCCTCGGATGGCACCACCGATGTACTACTGGTTGCAGAAACATCAGAGTTCCACATTGGTGGACTGGTAGCAGGAGCTACTCTTTTGGGATGTGGTAAGGAAACACCCATTTCACCATCTCCTCCTTCACATTCTTTAAACATAGCTTTTGCTTTCTTTAGAGCAGCTGACGAAATGGCAACTTTGTTCCCACTAGCTGTCTGAAATCCTGTTTTTTCTGCCTTTAAACCCTCATCACTGCAATCGCCTGTACCTTTTGCATTTCCCTTTTTGTTAAGCTGTACGTTTATGTCCTCATGTGTATTCACTGGATTCAAAAGACATTCAGCCCTTTTCAGTGAATCAGCTGACACAGAGACTTTCTTCCCACTGGCTGTACAGAATCCATCAGCAGGTGCAGAAAATGGTTCTGAAGTCTCTGGATCTTTCAGAGCAACTGGACCATTAATGTTCTTGTTCATTCCCTCCACACTTGGCCCTTTAGTGTGAAGTGCAGTCAGTCCTGCATTTATATCAAATTCTACAGAGGCCTGTAAGTTTGTGTACTTTGAAAAACTGTTCTTATTTTCAACGCTTTTAGGTGGACCTTTTATGTTTTTATAAGACATGTCATCTTTGTGCTCCACTACAGTACCATCTTTTAAAAGAGCATCTGCTTGTTGCATGCACTTTGCAGAAATAGAGATGTCTTTTCCACTAGCCATGTGGAAATCACTTTGAAACATTTTTGTGTCCATTTTGGAAGAACCGTCCTGAATGTTCTTCTCAACATGACAGTTATCCTTGAAGGGGAACTGCAAAACCTCCTTGCACGTGTCAAAGTCCATGTTGTTTTGATTGGCTTTGGCACAAGTTGGAACATTTTGGTTGTCTGGTGGTTTACGATCTGTTGGATTCTCCTCCAAATCTGAAAACAAAGTCCTGGCTTTGCTCAAACACTTTTTTGAAACTCTCATTGTATTTCCTCCTGCTGTTGTAAATGCCACAGCAAGCATCAAAGGATCATTGGCGTTCACTTTGGTTGCTTTACCACACTCAGAACGGTGAAAACCGGGTCCAGTTAACATATGACGATTCTTGTCTTTAGAAACGTTCTCTGAGAAAGGAGCTACAGAGGCGTTCTCATTTTTCAGTGCAGTTGACGATGACGTGGACTGATCTGAAACCAAGGCCATCTTGTCAAGCATCTCAGTGACTGAGGAGTGCTTTCCACCATCAGAACTGAAGCTGTCATCAAAATCTATCCCAGCAAGAAAATCTGGGTCAAGTTCTCTGTGAGGTTTTTGTGAAGGACTGGCATCGTCTTGATCTTGCTGTTTTACAGTTTTGGACTGAGTAAATTCAAACTGACTGTCGGCTTCTTCTAAGAGAGAGCAAAGTTCTGTCACATCAGCTTTTTCTGAAGTTGTTAACTGAGAACTGACATTTCCAAAAGTTTTTTCCATATGAGATAGTTGGTTTGAGGTAGTTTTACTTGGCAGAGACACACTGCTCAGACTGATGTTATGCCTAGCAGACTGGTCGTATTTGGTGGATTGATTACTAAAGGTCCTTTGACCTTCAGTTTCTTCGAAGAGACGCTTGGCTCTCTCCAGATTGGCTGAGGAGATGTGTATGCCTTTATCTGAAGCAGTTTTGAATCCTGATGAATAGGCAGATGAAAGACAAATGTCGGTTTTCTTTGGCAAACTGTCACAGATTTGACCAACTAATGATATACAGTCGCTTTTATACACAACTTCTTCTGCACTGCTTGACGGACATGTTGGTTTGCTCTTTAAAAGCCATTCACTGTCTTTACCAGAGTCCAGCGTTGGCCTTTTCATGAATTTCTGCACAGTGGCATTTTCTTCTGCTTCCATGTGTTCTTTCTCAATTTCTTCTTTTGTAAATGAAAAAATGCATTGTCGACTTTGATCGATGATTTCTGAGTGAGGAAGAACAACTGATGAGGCAGTCATATGAGTGACGTCTGTAACACCAGACTGTAATCCACTGTCAGTTATTGTAACATTACTAACGGAGCAAGTTTGTCTTCTGTTACTGATGTCACCAGTTTCTTGGAGATCAGCTTGCCTTGCTTTCTGCTCTGATTGTTCGATGGCTGAGAGACAGGCTGTAGGAAGAGTATCCTTAGATAGTTTATCTAGCTGGCCAGAAGGTGCCACTTGGCTAAAGTCTTGTGCAAACTCTTTGCAAAGCAGAGACATGTCAAACTCCTGGACTTTGGCTCCTCCAGAGGAAGGCAACTTTTCTCCAACGATTTGTCTTTGATTCTGGACAGTATTCCTCTCTGTGCTGCAGCACTTTGAATCACCAGAGGCTTTCTCCAGTGGTTGGACATTCACTTCTTGTCCTACAGAACAGCATATTAATACAATAAAAAAAGAATAAATTGATTAAATCATTGTTATTTTTTTCATGTAATAGATTCAGTGGTTCTCAACCCTGGTCCTTGAGGAACACCATCCTGCAAGTTTCAGTTGTTTCTCTTCTCTATCACATCTGATTCAGTGATTTTATTACTTCCTTAAGTTTGATAGAAGGCTGTTAATGGAGCAGAGGAACAACTAAAACAAGCAGGGTGGTGTTCCTCAGGGACCAGGGTTGGGAACCACTGGATTAGACATCAACAAGCACATTAACCAATAAAAAGAAAACGAGTTACCAGAATCTGAAACTCCAAATGGTGGGTCCATCGTTTGGGACTGACGTTCTTTTTCTTGAACTTGTCTTTTCATAGTTGGTATTGTATAAACAAATGTTCTCCTTTTCTTATTAAATCCAGAGTCTGTGATTGTCACTGATGGTCTGAAGAGCTGGACAGGATCTGTGTCATCACCTTGCTGTTGTTTAGTCAAAATACTGCTCTCCAGTGTACAAGATGGGATTTCTGACAAGTTTAAAGGAGACCACTGACTGACTGCAGGATCTTCAGTTTTTGCCAGTGGGGTTGAGGGTACGCTACCAGATTCCAGATCAGCTGTTACGTCTTCACTGGATGAAGAATTGTGTGTTACTGTGATATCTTTAGCGTTGCATCTCTCCTCTTTTGCTTGAACGAGTTGTTTACGTTTGACTCTGACTGGTTTCACTTTTCTCAGAGCTGAACTACTGTTGGCGAAGAAAGCGGAGTCCATTTTTTTAGCTCCATCAAGGTTTTCTTCTGCTTGGCAACAAACTTCATCTTCAACAGCATCTGGAGGTTTTTGTTGGCAAACACCCTTGGTCTGAAGGCATTTCCAGGCCTCAGAAGAAACGGCATCTATTTTTAACAAAAATGAACAAATGAATAGTAAGTGCTTTATTTTTGTGCAAGCAATAATGTTGCTGTAACACACTTTTATTTATTTATTTTTTATATATTAAACTGCTCCACTAATTGCACATTAAGAAAGTGTAAAAAAAAAAAAAAATTTGTACCTTGGGAAACAGAAGGTGTGGCTTTGTTTTTTGGTACCCCAAATGATGATGCCTTTGAAAGTGAAGAGAAAAGCTTTCGTACGAACTAAAAACAGTAAAAAAGTAATAAGCAAGGGAAAAAAGAGATGCTTTAAAAACAATAACATCAGGTCACTTAGATTCTACTATTGTCCAACTGATGCGCCTATTCCGTCTTTTCTGTAGAAACATTTCAGTATACAGTATTGTTCATTCTAAATAATCATAATTGTTCTTTTTTTACCAATGTTTTGACATCAGAATATATAAAATACACCAGCACATGAGATAGTGGCAGTATATTATGTTGCAGCATGTGTGTTATATAATTAAAATAGGCAGAACACTTACAACAAAATTTCTGTCTGCAGTAACGCTCAGTGGACAGGGACTTTCATCAGTTTTAGCTGTAACATGAACAGGATACACAAATAAATGTACCTTTATGTAGTCAACATTATTAACAACCAAACTCAGCTTTAAACCTAACAAATAAAGTTACTCACATAAAATCAGGGTGGATGGCCCTACTGGTGGTGTATTCAAAGAACTTGTCCATGAAATGTCAGGACTAATCTGAGCGCCAAGACTTTCAGAAATATGCTTGATGTAGTTTGTCTGCATGATTCAAACGACGAGTTAGGCAGATGAAACTTTAATGTTGCTCTTTACATTTTAATAGTGGATTTTGGGAGAAAATAAATAAAATTAAATGCAACACACTTACCACAGACTTGTCTGGTGTACTGTGCATATCTGTACAGATGATTGAAGCAAAGAAATCAACAAATTGTGCCTGAATCATTCACATATATACTAATAACACTAAGCTTACCAAAACTGTCCTCACTCTGAGGCTCAACATCTTCACATTTGTCACCTGGGACACTGAAAAGATCAAAACAGACATTAAAAAAATTAAAGGAGGAATGAAACCATTCCGGTTTGGTGGCCTCAGGATTCCATCTCTGTTCTTTGCAGATGATGTGGTCCTGTTGGCGTCATTGTGCCGTGATCTTCAGCTCTCACTGTTCACAGCTTAATGTGAAGCAGCTAGAATGAGAATCAGCTCCTCCAAATCTAAGTCCATGGTCCTCAGGCAGAAAAGGGTGGATTACGTTCTTCAGGTCAAGGGTGAGGTTCTGCCCCAAGTGGAGGAGTTCAAGTATCTCGGGAGTTTTGTTCAAGAATGAGGGAAGAATGGAGCGTGAGCTTGATGGACGGATTGGTGTGTAGCATCTGCAGTATTGCAGACTCTGTACCGGTCCGTTGTGGTGAAGAGAGAGCTGAGCTGTAAGGGAAAGCTCTCTGTTTACTGATAGCTCTACTTTCCTACCCTCAACCATGGTCACAAACTCTGGGTAGTGACAGAAAGAATGAGATCACAAATACCGTACAGGCAGATGAAATGAGTTTCCTCAGCAGGGTAGCTGGACTCTTCCTTAAAGATAGGGTGAGAAGTTCAGTTATCCAGGAGAGACTCAGAGTAGAACCTCTGCTCCTCCACATCAAGAAGAGCCAGTTGAGGTGGTTCGGGCATCTGGTAAGGATACCCCCTGGGCACCTTCCTAGGGAAGTGCTTATATCTGACTGGGAGGAGACCGCAGGGAAAACCCAGGACACGCTGGATAGTCTATGTCTCTCGATTGGCCTGGGAACACCTTGGAACGCTCCCAGAAGAGCTGGAAGAGGTGGCTGTGGAAAGAGATGTCTGGGCCTCCCTGCTCAAGCTGCTGCCCCCACGACCCGACTTCAGAATAAGCGGAAGATAATGGATGTATGGATGGACGGAATATTTCTATAATTATTGGATTTAAATGTTGGTCCTTTGAAAGTTTTGGAAACATCTTAAAATGTTCTGATCTCTGATTTATTTAGGTAAGATTATAAAAAATAATAATGACAATTCTATATTTAATTTCTAATAGTTAAAAATTTAAACAAAACTAAAAACAAATAAAAACTTAAATATTTCCACCAAAATATTCCGGAAACAAAACAAAAATGTTCGAAAAGGGAGCAGGAAGAAGCAATGGCTTATCCAGTCCTGTCCTTAAACTTACATACAAATTCTGAACCAAACCAGTTTTATAAAAAGAATTAAGAACACAAAAACACAAAGTGTGGCAAAAAAAAAGTGTAGGTAGACGCACAAGCTTAATTATACCTTCACTTTGTTGTACATCAACATCAAAGCAGTAGAATTTTTCCTATATAATTTTCTAAAACACAAAAAAGGAAAAAGAGAAAAACTATCAAACTTTATTATATTTGTTAAATGATTTTTATAATTTTTTAAATTTAAAGAGTAAAAAACACAGTTGAGACTCCTTACAATAACTATTCCACATGTTTATTATGTACTGACTTGTGCATCTGAAAAGGTTTTCTGTTTGTGTTTTTCAGAGAATCCCCCTTCCACACACATCACAAGAATTTAAAAACATTGAAGCTCTTTTCTGCGAAACTATGCAAGGATTTAAAATCTTTAGTATTGAGAGAATTCAGAACAAAATCCTTTGGGAAGTCTTCATGTGGTATGTCAACTAAAAAAAAAAAAGTCTTTTTGCTTCCGTTTTTTTACTTTATAAAGTCGATCTGGAACTTTTGTCTTGGGAAAAAAGCAGATTTCTTTGCCATACATAATGTAAAATTTATGTATTATTAATGTATTATTTTATTTTTTTCAACATTTTGGCAACAACTAGCATTATTCTGTAGTTGTGCCTGTTTTTTTTCCCCAGTGTTTTAAAGTGAAGTAACTATTTTACTTTATGCAAGCAAATATCACTGTTTTATGAACTTGATTAAAGTTTTGTCTTTCCTAAATGAAGGCAGAAGGATTTGATGAAGAATAAAAATAGTCGGCATGACGTGACAGAAAGACATCTGTTTCATGGCACGAGCACCAGGCATCTGAATGCCATCTGCCATGATAACTTTGACTGGAGGATCTGTGGAGCTCATGGAACAAGTTATGGGAAAGGTGAGCTAAAGACGACAATTCAGGACTGCCTTTGTTTTTAAAGTAAAAGAGAGTTGTATTACATTTTTAAGACACTTCTGAAAACAGAAATGAGTCCATTTTAGGACCGATTTAGAGCTCACTCCAGTTAATTTGTATGAAATTGTTAAATGGGATGCTATTAAAATTATCATAAAGGAATAAGGCTAACCACTACCCAGAACACTAGCCATTTTTATGGTGACTGGAATAACTGGGTCACCGGGAGGAGACCCAGAGGAAGACCCAGGACAACCTGGAGGGACTATGTTTCTCAGCTGCCCTGAGAACGCCTTGGGATTCCCCTGCAGGAGCTGGCCCAAGTGGCTAGGGAGAGGGAAGTCTGGGCCTTGTTCGTCAGCTTTGCGATAAGCTGGTCACCGGAGGATGGCGGGATGATACGTCAGCCGATGTATTTCGCTGCTATTACTACAAAAACAGCCGACAAACTGGGTTCTAGGGAGGGACGGTGGGAAAGCCTTGGTCCGTGAAACCTTTGTTCTATTTCATGTAAGCTCCGCCCTTTAAGCCACACTGAATGGGTTAATCCCTGCGCTTCGCGCCAACACTGAAAAGTCTTGTAGTCTACGCCCACCAGCTGTGGGCCCCCCTCGGTCCCCAATAAATGGCCCCTGAGACCGAGGAACTGCTCCCAAAAATTTTTTCACGACAACATTGAAGGTTTGTACTCACCATGTCATCGCTTCAGCCCTTCAAGAGATGCCCGGGCTGCAGCTTTGGTTTTATCCTGGCGTCGGATCGGCATCCCCTCTGTGACACCTGCCTGGGTGCCGACCACGCACGACAAGCCATGGTCCAACGTCCTGCCTGCCCGGCCTGCTTGTTCCTGATGGCGGAGGAAAAGAACCGCTGGCTTGCCCTCTTCTCGCTTGCGGAGGTAGAGGCGCAGCCGATGGTGGACCCGTTGCCAGGCTGTTGGCTCGAGCGGCTGGTTGACTTTGGTTCCACGGGGGTAGCTAGCGAGGCCGGCCCATCCTCTTCTGGAGGTTCGGCACCGGTCTCTCCGTTTGTTGGCCTGCCTGATGATGCTAGCCGCTGTGTCCTGCCACCATAGCTGGGGTGTGCGGGACCAGCCTTACCCCCCAACGAGGGAACGACCATGGCCATCGGAGGTCCAGCGACGATCGGGGTGCACGTTCCGCCGTGCACGCCCGGGGGTCCAGAACTGCTCCAGTGACGCTCGCCGGATGCGGAGTCGTCCAGCAGCCGGGCACCGGGCCCATCTCACGCTGCTCGCCGCGCTGCCTGACATCGTCCAGTGGGCGGCGGCCGCTTCCGACCTGGAGGTCCCTGGCGACACCACGACAGCGGTGCCGTCGCGCTTGGCGGGGAGGTTCGCTGCTAAGACGGGCAGTCATTCCCAGGCTGTCTGGCCATGCATCGATGACATCGCCGAGCTTCGGCGGGGGGCGGACGTCGAGCCACTGAAGCTGAGAGCGCCGGTGTCGTCGTTTGTTCCTGTGACCAGGGTCCAGGGACTGACGGACAAGGACTTCCCGCCCGTGCCCCCGTTGGAGTCCTGCTTGTCCGCCGTGTTTGGCTTGAGGTCCGCCAAGCACGTGGAGAAGGCTGTTTTGTCTCCATCTGCCAGCGACCAGTTCGCGTGCAAGCTGCAGGACTGGATCTACAAGTGTTCCTCGCAGGTTGGAGCGGCGGCGAACAACATTGCTCTCTTGGCGTTTGTCATTGGGCGCGAGCCGACTCACGAGATGGCGGGCCCGGCGCTGGATACGATCACGAACCTCTGCTCCATTCTGGCGACATGTTCAGTGAGGATCTCTGCATGGGCGACGCTGCTCCGGCGCCAGGTGTGGCTGCGTCATTCTCCGAACGTCCCGGACGACATAAAGAAAGATCTGCTGGAGGGGCCCGTTTCTTCGAAAGGGTTGTTTGGAGACCACTACCAGGCTGTGTTTGAGCAGTTGCGCTCTTCTTCAGAGGCTCTGGAGCAGATGTGCAAGCACGGGGTTCCGCTCGTGCTGATCCTTGCATGGCACGTGGCCCGGCGCGCCCCCGAGTCCAGGCCAGGGCGTTCAGGCAGCAGCAGTGCCGCGCGGAGCCTACGGCGACCTACGTAGTTCCTCCTCCAGCGCCAGTGTCTTCTAAGGGCCACCAGTTCCAGCCATCGCAGCGGGCCGGAGCCTTCAGGAGTAAGGCTCGCCAACAACCTCCGTGGCACGGCCAGCACCAGGGGGCCAAGAAGGATTTTTTATTAGAAATGACGTGATGCTGGGGGTGTTTTTAATAGTGTGTTGAATGAAAATAAATGCTTTGCTTTTGACAACAGTGTTTTTCTTTCGAACACACTGGTGGCCTCTTTTCCGAGGTCCGTGAAAGCACCTCTACACTCAGGTAATGCAATGTTTTGCTTTTCTCACTCGCGCGCTGACGCGCAGGAAACATCAGCGGGTGGTGACAATGTTATTTCGCTCCCCTCACCCTCCGTGTTTACACACGTATCGTTGGGGGCGCGTGATGGTGGCTCGTGCGACACGTTCTGCACGTCTCCGCCTGATCACGTAGGTTTTTCTTTTTCCTCTCTGTGTTCGGTAATGTCACATGAGCCCAGCGGGGACACCCTTGTTCCAGCTGGGACTTTGTCTTCTTCCTCCTCTCTCTGCTCTGCGTCAGACAAAGAGGATTTGGGTCGTGTTTTGTGTGATACTGTAACTTGCTGTGGCAGTCGCGATAAACTGCCTGGAAATTTTCAGCGGAGCCTCCCTTGGGCCAATGCGGACTTCGTCCACTTGGCGGCGGCAGAGGCCAGCCTTTTTCCAGGGTTGCAGTTGAACCAGTGGGCTGCTCCTCTGTCGACTCACAGCGCAGCCTGGGACGATCTGTGCACTCTGGACAGGTGGTTACACAGAATTGTACACAAAGGTTACATGCTCCAGTTCTCTGGTCCACCCCCTCCTTTCAATGGCGTGGTGGAAACGAAGCTTACATCCGCCACACGGGGTGCAGCGCTGCGGGTGGAACTTCAGGAACTTTTGGCGAAACGCGTCATTTCCGGGGTTCCCCATGCACAGGCGGGGACAGGTTTTTACTCAAAATACTTTCTGACGCCGAAAAAGACAGGGGGCTTCATGCCAATATTGGACCTGTCAACGTTCAACAAGCACATTATGAAACGTCCGTTTCACATGTTGACAACAAAGCGCGTCTTAGAGTGCATGACGTGCGGGGACTGGTTCATCTCAATCGATCTGCGCAATGCTTATTTTCACATTTCAATTCGGGAGAAACACAGAAAGTTCCTAAGATTTGCATTTCAGGGAGCTTCCTATGAATACAATCGGCTCCCGTTCGGCTACGCCCTCGCTCCACGAACTTTCACGAAGGTAATGGAGGTGGCGTTGTGCCCGCTGCGTTCAGCTGGCATGAGAGTGCTATATTATCTCGATGATCTGTTGCTTCTGTCTCGCTCGGTGACGGAGGCGACAGAGCAGACATCGCTTCTAGTCAGTCATGTGTCTCGACTTGGGTTTGCGATAAACTGGCCAAAAAGTTCCGTGACACCAGCTCAACAGGTGACATTTCTGGGTGTCAGCCTCTGCTCCACAAGCATGACAGCAGTGCTGTCGATCGAACGTCAACAATCACTGATGTCACTCCTCCGTCGTGTTCAACCACACAGAACGTTGCCTGCCCTGATGGTTATGAGATTGTTGGGCATGATGGCCTCAGCTCATGCGGTTGTAAAACTGGGCTTATTACACATGCGCAGATTACAGAGCTGGTTTATTCGTCAGAATGTGGATGTTGTATACCACAAATACCGCCGCGTCACAGTTCCTTCATCGGTGAGAGAGGACCTGCTGTATAGGGGGGATCCCAGGGTTCTGACGGAGGGGGTGCACAGTGACGTCGTTCAGGGCTGTGTTCACAGACGCATCTCTTCACGGATGGGGGGGCACTTGCCTGTCTCAGGCGGTAAAGGGGACGTGGCCTCAGGGCACGTCATCACACATCAATGTTCTGGAGCTGTTAACAGTCCACAAGGCTCTGAAACATTATCCGACACATGATTCGGGGCCGACACGTGCTGGTGCACACGGACAACAGGACTGCGGCCATGTACATAAACTGAGAAGGGGGGGTCCGCTCAGCCGCGCTTCTGGACACAACCCGGAAGCTGCTCTGCTGGGCACACGTCCATCTGGCCTCCCTGAGGGCTGTTTACATCCCAGGCGTGCAAAACAAAGGAGCTGATATTATGTCCCGAGGCGGTCCAATGGACAGGAACTGGACGCTCCACCCGGACCTGGTGTCACAGCTTTGGTCCAGGTTCGGGAGGGCAACGGTGGATCTGTTCGCTACACGCGACAACGCTCAGTGCCCTCTGTTTTTCTCACTGAGTTCACGGGACAGTCCTCTTCCTTCTCGGGGTGGATGCCCTCGCTCACGCACCATGGCCTCAGGTGTTATTTTATGCATTCCCCCCGGTTCCCTTGTTACCAGTGTTGCTGGAACGGGTGAGGGTGGAGGGTCTGTCTGTCATTCTGGTGGCCCCGGAGCGTACGAACGCTCTGTGGTTTCCTGCGCTACATCAACTGATGACCTGCTCTTGGCGGCTCCCCTGGAGGGACGACGCTCTC
>JARVGV010001299.1:31974405-31988316 GCA_031762435.1 Hypsolebias longignatus | reverse complement strand
CCCCCCCCCACACACACCCACACCCCTCTGCTTGTGTTTTTCATCCCTCTCCAGCACTGTCCCTGTTGGTTAGCAGTTACCTTTTGAGCTTCAAAGCTAATCCCAAGAGAACTCGTTAACAATAAATACAACCAATAAGGTTGTATTTATTATTATTATTATTATTATTATTATTATTATTATTATTATTATTAATAATAACTGTTTCCATTCCAAACAGACAACCTTGGTAAGCACCACACCGTGGAAAATACTGCAATAAAAATACAAGGCCAGAAAAAGAAACATTATCTGGGAGGCAGGATAGAAAGACTTAAAAAAAAAATAATAATAAAACTGAGAAAAGAGAGGAAGATGGAGAGACTCCTACTTCAGATATGTCAAAGTGGAAATCCAGAGTTTTCCCAGGCAGGGCCTTGGAGGAGCAGGCCCAGATGCGGCTGATGTCCTCATAAGGAAGGTCACTCTGGGACGAAGGCTGCACCAAACTGGCCGATCGAGAAACCACCAGTTTCAGGATATTCAGCGCCTCCCGCCAATGGACAGTCTGCAGCAAACAAAACAACAAAAAGAGAGACATCCAGACATGGGTATATACAGTATATATTTTTTTATAATTTCCAAGGAAAAAAATACCCTGCAAAGGTCTCTGAAGAAAGCAATATAAGAAAAGATCCATGAAAAACAACCGATGGTTCAGCACAGTTATTAAAAAAACAAACGAATGAATTTGTCCCTAGATACGATGGCACCATTGACTCATTTTGTTACACAACCTTTGGAGGCAATCAAGCGCTATTTCTGTAGCTCTCTCTGGGTCTTTTGCACCTGTTGACAGGTATTTTGGCCCACTCCTTGTCAGAAAGCTACTCCAAGCTTAAATCAATTTAATGATCATTGTATTATTTTTAAAAACATTTGTCTGTATGGTACAAACAGATATATATGTGTCTAAGTTTACTAGCACATGCTGCCAACACTAACCTGTGCAAAATCCTGTTTTACAAACAATAAATGCCTTTTGTATTTTTTGTTGCTCTATTTTTCAAATCAAAGACACTGCAGAAATAAGATGTCATATGAAAACTAGGGAAATTGCATTTCCTGTGACAATGCAGTGTGAATGCTTATTGCAGAATAACTTGCTGAAAAACAGCTGAAATTAGCTTTAAAAACAGCTGAAATTAGCTTTAAAAACAGCTTAAATTAGCTTTAAAACATGCTGGAAAGCAGCTAAATTGAAGAACAAGCATCAATTTGCAGAAGAAAGCAGGAAGAACACATATTTGCTGAATTAGGTTTAACTAAGCATAAACGAGCACAACAATTATGAAATTAAATAAAAAGAAGCTGAAATCAGCATAAAAAATAGCTGAAAACCAACTGAAAACATTGCACAAAAAAAAAAAATTGAGAAAGGTTGTAAACAGTGCTAAAGATTTGAAGGATGTAAAATGAGCTCAATTCATTTTCCATGAGACAAAAGTGGCAGAAAAGGCTAAATATTTCAAACAGCTAAAGTTGCACCAATAAGAACAGTTATAGCAGGATTGTCCTGAAAGAGCTGAACATTTTGATATATGACTAGTTGAAATAGCTCGAAAACTGCAAGACGAGAATCAGACGATACATTCACACCATTAAGACCTGACTTAGCCTGTTTAGGATGAATGGGTCTACAAATGTACTGAGTTGACAGAAAACAAGTTTTTTTTCTCCAGCTGTCAAACATTTGTGCAAGAAACAGCGAAAACAGAACTTCTTTTGTTTTCCAATTTTGGAACCCACTATAGGAATTAAATCTGTAATTCGTTGTTAAAGCTTTGACTTACTTGGACAAACTTCTCTATTGTCTTGAGGACCTCCATGTTGAAGGGTTTGGCTTGAACGTCGCTGAGCTCCATGTGACTCAGGAGGCTGTAGATGATTTGTAAAAGTGTCTGCTGCATACTGGGGAGACCTTTCTCTAGCAGCTGTAGGTTAAACAAAAATCACCTTATAATGTGTATCCAAAACACAAAGATTGTAAAAACAAAATCAAAAAAACAACTAAAAAGAAGATCAGCTGCACAAACCTCTGCCATGTAAGTGACCAGACTCAGCGTGATGTCTGAGAAAGCTTCATGGAGATACCGACACACCACGTTGACCCAAGAGAAGCAGTCTCGTGTATAAGAGTGTGTTTTATACAGAGTCATGACATGAGCCAAGTTGGACAGCTTGGAATTCTTCTCCTCGAGGCAAACCTGTTGAAAACAGCGTCGCGATGTGAAAAGTACAGAAAAAAACATCTGAAAATCAGAGGAAACACCAAACAAATGCAAACCTGAGCTATCTTCTCCGCAGCAGCTTGACAAAACGCTGTGGGTGCATCAAAGTTCTGCACAAGATGTGGGAGCAGGCAGAGAACGTTCAAGGGAAAACCTTAAAAAGCAAGAAATATTTGTCTTTAGTATTCTATTGTTTCACGTGCCTTCTAAAAAAATGAACAGACCAGCATTCCTTGAAGGAACACAGTATACATCACTCATAGATCTCACAAGATCACAAGCTCAGTGGATATCATGGAAATGATGCTCAACTACCACCACACCAAATTTCAGCTCAACATACAGTATTAGTCATTTTTGAGTGGGATAATATCAATTATCTGCTGTGGCCAGATTAAGTTTTGTTGACTCCAAATATCACTCAGTTGTAGATATACACCCAGTGATTACTTGATAACAGTTTGAGTAAGATCTGCCCAGGGATTAACAAGATATTTTGCTAACAGACAAACTGGGTTTATGCCAACAATCATTGCACTGCTTTAGGTAAATTATTGCAGAGTGTGCAGAGATCAGAGTGTGTTGAGGGTGAAACTCAACTACTCCCACACTAAGTTTTACCTGAACATGAAAATGACTGAGTTTTGTGTTTCATAAGACTAGTTGGTTGCTGCGGCCATCTTGAATTGGGTTGCTTTCGAAAGCTAATTAGAACACCCAACAATTGTTTAAATGAAAGTTTCATCAAAATTCATCCAGTGTTTATGATTTATTTGTTACAGACAAACAGGTAAAAAAAACATTGTTGCTCCAATTTTAGTGGTGCCCAACACTGGTCCTTGAGGAACACCATCCTGCATATTGTTGTTTCCTTGCTCCAACAGCTGATTCAGTTATTTAATTACTTCCTTGTGTTCTGCAGAAGCCTGTAAGTCACCCATTTATTAAAATCAGGTGTGTTGGAGCAGAGAAGCAACAAACACTCAGGACAGCGTTCCTCAAGGACTAGGGTTGGGAACCCCTGCTTTTAAGGAATAAAATCATCTCGTACCTATAGCTTGGGACGTGTCCACCACAGGGACTCTGGACACAGGCGTGAGCTGGCAAAAGAGCTGCAGCGTGAGGTCAGTGGTGGACACGGAGGTGAAGCCCTTCAACAACAGCTGCTGAAGCCCAGTGAAGCTGCTCCAATTCAGCTGGCCCTGCAACTTCTCCAGACGTTCCCTGTTCTCCTGTTTGTCCAGCGACATGTTCGCCATCAACTTATTCATCAGCCTTAAAGACATCTGATACTCAAACTCAAAGTCTGACTCCATGAGTGACACCGCCACCCAGAAGATGGTGGCTAGCAGGTTGCTGGGGTGGTTGATGCTCAGCGGGTCGGTGGCGTTGTCTTTCGAGAAGGATGAACTGCTCATCTTGGCTAAGAGAGCCTGCTGCTCACAGGCTTGGATGCGGTCCAGTGTGGCACTGCGGGGTGGATCTGAACACCGGTCAGCTTCTCCAAACTTTTTGGGGACCGAGGAGCTCCTGTGATGCCTGCTCTTCTCCTCTCTTCTCAGGCCCAGTTGCCCTGTGCTCTTCCTGTTGGACTGCTGCTTAAAACTGGTGAGGAAATCTGGAGACGTGGCTCTGTAACAAGACGGCATCCAAGTTCATTTCTGTTCCAACTAGATATCATTAAAAAAAAAGAACAAACGTCTAAAAGAGGCATGAACCTTGACAAGAAAACCATGAGATCGTTGTTCTTCAAACACTCAGCCAAGTTGTCCACCACAGATTCCAGAGTGAGTAACACTTCCATCACATAGCCCTGAACAAAAGAGCAAACACTTTTTTCATGTTGCAAGAATTTATTTGCTGTAAAAGTTACGTTAAAATGTGATCACTGTTATTCTTTTACTTTTCGAGGTTCATTTGCTGTAGAAAATAAAAAGATCTGATGTTGGAGGAAGTGTTTTGTACTTTAGTTCTCATTATTTTTGGCATCCTCACCTAACAGTGCAACATCTTCTGTCTAATGGGATCATGTCCCCTAAAACTCTGGTCTTATTTTAATATAGACTTTTGTGTTATTTTCTTTATCTTTTTAATGCAACCTGCTTACTGATACCATTATTTTATGATTTAATAAACTATTAATCTATATTTGATACATTCTCCTTTTAAGATTGCATTAGACAAAATATTGAAGCAATTTTTTGTAGACTTAAAAAAAGCATTTCTAGTTTCACTGCTGCAAGGAACAAATGAGCTTACAGTATTTTAATTTCTCATATAATACTTAAATCATTTTTCTCTCAAAGCTGGGCTTATAAAAATATACCAGTAGATATGTTAATTTTTATTTAGACGCATATAAACTCTCAAAACACACAGAAACACCCATAAATGCATAAACCCAAACATGTATTATATGTACACACATTTATATTTCAATATTTTACAATACAATTTTTATGTAAACAGATATTGTTAATTTATTTTTATAAAAAACTTTTGTAAACAACAGTAAATGTTTGTCAATCTTTGGCTGCCATTTCTGAACACTGATCTGTTATTTATGGCTATTCAGTCACATGATTTTGAATTAACTTTATTGATTTCAAAACACATGAGCTGCTTTAAAAACAATTTATCACACAGAAACACGCATCATGCAAACACACACACACGCAAAGATGTGCACACTCACGTTTTTGGACAAGATGTCGATCTCTTGGGTTTTATTTGGTGTAAGAGTCTTTAACATGTAAAAGAACCCAATGATAAGTTCTTATACCCACAGGATGTTTTTGTATATTTATTTATTTTATTTTTGTTATTTATATAGTGTACAACATTATATAAATCCTAAAAAAAATTGGAAAAAAAATTGCTCTTCACATTTATAAATTAAATATTATATGTCAAATGAGCTAACAAGATCAACATTTTGTTGTCTAGTGTAACCTCGAAATAAAAAAGGCACCTTAAATCAGTACAAAGTCTATTGTTACACAGTTTAATTAGTGTTTCCTCTGCTTCAAAAGCAATTCTGAATGATTTGTCCATTTCTAAAATCCCAATAGCAGTAATAAAGATGAGATCAAATATACTCCTATAAAGTGTCCTTAAAGAGATGTGCTCGGACTGACCTGCACTTCTTCTCCATGTTCTCCGATAACTTCCACCAGCCTTGACAGGAGGTCGGACACAGCATGTGCAGAAATCGGCTGGTGAAGAGCTCGAAACAGCTGGAAGGAGCGACCGGCGTAGTGGCGAGATGAGCTGCACAAGGCCGTCTGCAGAGCCACCTCGCTGAGCTGCTGCTCCAGATGGAAATCTGAGCAGGTCAGAGACGAGGAGTCATGCAAGATGAGGCTCTGTTTGTTTGAGAATTAATCCCTGATGTAGATAATCTCAAGGGTTACCTGACTTGGACTCTTTAAACACGGAAATCACATGTCGCAGGAAGTTCGCCAACTGTTCGCTGCTTTTTGAGATTTGGTTCTTCGGTGAAATGTCTTCATGGCACCACAGCGGTCCATAAGGTCTAAAAAAAACATTTTAGTTCCTAACATTTCAGAACTAATGCTACTTTTTCAAAGTTAGAACAGTTAGTTGAATATTGTGTTGTGCATCTCTTTAACTGTCTGGTTTAGTAAACAAGCTCAATGATGCACGTAGAACATGCTTTTCTGCGTTTGAGAACAGAGCTTATTATATTTATGTGTCTGAAGGCAGCAAAAACTTTAAAACTCTGGGAAAAAAAACAAAAACTAGAATTTTAACAAAACAAACCGGCAGTGCAGCTCAGAGTAAAGCAGCACAGCTGACGTTAACGTGGAGTCTGAATGGAAATGCCACTTATCACTTTGGTGTGTGTTTGTGTAAAAGCTCTGAGGATTTGTGCTCTTCAATATGATACTGATGTGCTTCACCGGTTGCTGGGTCCATTTTAGATAGAGAGGCATGTCATGTGCATCATATAATAACAAACAAACTGGAAACTGAGATTTTTAGTTGGTACAATTAATCATAATATTGCCCGTGGTGTCCTAATTTAAAGATAAAACTGATCAGTTCATGTAAGAGTGAATTACATTACACCTGCAGCACCACTAGGTGGAAACCATCACCAAGAGAAACATCAATTTATCTAAATGCTGCTTCGGATTGTGACTGATAGAACTCTGCATAATTCACATTGGATTAGTAAAATACATAAAGTAAGCATCATTGTTGTTACCTTGTAATTAAAAACTCAATGAGCTTGTTGGCCTTCTCGTTTATGTTTGAGGGGTCCACAAACTCCTCCATCTCCTGTGTGATCTCAGGCAAGTTGTTGCTGCTCCCCCCCAGGCTCAGACTGGACGATGTCGATGAAGAGCTGAGCCCGGAGTCTGGAACCGGAGACGCCTGACACTCCCGCAGGAAGTCAAAGCTCCCTGAGCGCAACAGAGAAACAAGCGCATGATCACTAACTGGTTGCACTCAATTATTTTATGCTTCCTACATTTCCCAGCAGCTTGATGCTGAGTTTGAAGAAAACTGAGCAACATATAAGTCTAAAGCTGTTAACAAACACTTAATAAGACGAAGCTGTTGAATTCCACTGCTGCAACCGTGTCACGGCACAATTTGTCACTTTCTTGTTAATAAGCTAAAGCAAGTATCACTTTAACACGGTGTCTAGACATTTTCTAAACAATTTATCAGTAGTGGGAGGGTTGATCCGGTTGGGTAAAACCAGATTATTGTGGCCTGAGCAGATGGCCCCAATTTAGGCACGAGGACAAAAATAGCAGGATGGAATGCTTTAATCAAGTCCTTTGATATCCACTGCACCCGATACTGCGTTTGGCACACAGTCCAAATATTTTCTACCCTGATAAGACACTTATCTCTTGTCTTTAGGGGAATGTTAGCTATCCCATAATGATGCTCAAGTTTATTTTGGCCAAGAAGAAGAGCTGTGTTGCAAAAATGCCAACCTTCCCAACTCTCATTCAGTCTTTCAAGAAAGAACTAATTGAATCCACTGTATTTTAATTTTATTATTTTTTTACCAGTAAGTGAACTTTCCGGGTTTGGCTTGCAGGTGAGAGTCTTAGCTCCATGGACTTCCTGTGTCTGCAGTAAAACGGACGCGATGGCCTGAAAGTTGTTGTTACAGATCAACGTGATGAGCAGGTGGAGGAGGAGACGCTTGCTGTGCTCAAACACCTCTGGGCGATAATGATCCATACCTGGAACGCAAGCACGAATACATCAGTTGCTTTACGGCACAACCAAAAAAAAAAAACTATAGATGACGGCTCATAATTGATTTGTTCGAGTGACTTCACCCAAAAATAGAGCGTGGAGCATTAAAGGCAGGTGCAGGGTCCAGTCCTCTCTCACACTGTGGTCAACCACCATCTCAGTCATGAAGATCACTGCAATATTACACCTATGGAAAACAAATAGAAATACACTGTAAATATAATAAAACACGTTAGTCAAGAAACAATACCAAGACGGGACCAAGTTAAAAGGTTTTAGATGCTACAGTCTGACCTGTGTAGTGGTCCTCTGGGAGTGGTGGTTTCTGGTAAAAAGTCCACCAGAGGAGCCCAACATCCTCCACTGAGAGGCATGGGAAGAGGGTGTGGCTTGTTGGCCTCAATAACAGCCGTCAGCCAATCAGCGTAGGGAGGCAGAGGTTCACCTGAGTGGACACAGAGCAATATTTTTAAAATCTACGTGTCCAATACGAGGCATAAGAGAATATCTGAGGGGTTTATTTTGATTGTGGATGGAACAGCGATGCATTAAAAAAAAAAAAAAATCTGTATTTCTCTCTTATGATTGTCTATTGTTGATTGTTCAAGAAAAATCTATTGCTGTATTGTTAATGTTGTCATCATCCTTAGTTTGTAGCCAGGTCTCTCTTGTAAATGAGTCCTCGAGGCTCAATGAGATTAACCTGCCTAAATAAAGGTTGAATGAAAATTAGTTGGAGTGGTCGCCTCGCAGCGAGAAGGTCGCAGGATCGCCTCCTGACCTGGGGCCTCTCTGGGAGGAGTTTGCATGATCTCCCCGTGCACGTGTGGATTATCACAGTCAAAAACATGTATGTAATGTTAATTGGTAACTACATTTCACCTAGCTGTGTGTGTGAGTGTGTGAGTGTTTGTTTGTCTCATTTGTCTCGATGCGTCCCTGTGATGGACTAACAGCCTGTCCAGGGTGTAAACCATTTCTCAGAGGGTGACAGCTGGAGACACCAGCTTCCCGTGAACCAGAAAGGAAATGCGAAGAAAAGAAAATGGATGGATGGATCGATACAGGTTACTCTTATGAAAACTATAAAACTCAGTCAAGCTGCTTTTTGGTCACAAGTTGTGGTGGTGAAATTCTGAACTTTACTACAAGTTTCAAAGACATTTCTCACAGAAGCCCTTTAAACACCGAAGGCCATTCTGCATACTGCTCATGCATGATCAGTGACACTGTCCTGGTTACCATCACACTCCAATCTTAGCTTGTTTATTTCACACTCACCAAACTGACACCTGCCCCATTATTTTTTTTTTTTTGTGTGTGTTTCACATAAATACTCACTTTTATCTTCATCATAGGACCCTCCTGAACTGCTACTGTATCGGGACTCCAGACGGTTGTGTGCTCTCATACGACCGAGTCTGGGAATAGAAAGTCACATATGTTGTCACAAGCCTTTTAAATTTTGCAATTATTCAGAATTTGAGATTAGAGCCATGACTGCATCCTTTACCGCTCCTCATTCTCTTTATTGGTCTTTGCATCATCTGTGTCTGTAAAGCTTTCCTGGCCTGCGACAACAGTATTGCTGCTTGATGTAGTTCCTAGAAATAAACCGAATTCCTCTAAATCACTTGCAACGTGTTAAAGTAAAAGTACAATTAGCAAGTCTAACAGTAGAAGCTACATCCATATTAGGTACAGCAGTCACAATTGGCCTATCAGTGATGGTTTATGAAGAAAGTAAAACAACCAAAAAAAACGTACCTGAAGCTGCTGCAGAGGCTTTGCTTGTGGCAGTGAAGCGGTAGAAAGGAGGGCTGTCACAGTGTTGCACCACAGGGTTGACTGGGTCCATTTGTTGCAACTCAAACAGCATCTCCTCCATGGTTTGTATTGTGTTATTTCGACAAAGATAGATCACAACTTTCTTGATCTAAAATAAAAGATAGTTAAAAACGTGTAAAGAAGACGGAAACAATCCGAGCAGGCTTGAATCTCGTAATCTCTCTTACATATGGGAGGAGGGTGGTGTCACTGCTGACGCCACATAAACTGATAAGGAACTGCAGCATGGTTCTCAAGTTGTTGCTCCAGTTTTCATTGCTGGCCAGAGCATTCCAGGCGTTTTCCATCTCATATCCAGGCAGATCATCTCCATACTAAAATGGCACATTAGCGGCTTTAGTCACAGATCCTACCATCACTTTGCCATTTTAACCAATAAACATGACCGTACCTTAGCCGTCATGAACATGAGGTTGTTGAGAACCATTGATGTGGCTTGTAAGGATCCCCAGCCTGCACCCTTCAGTGGATGAGATGAGTCTGTGCTGGTAAGCTGACACGAGGCGTCATAGCTTGCAGTGGACGGATTAAAGACTGGAAGCAACAAGCCGCTATCCACTAGCTCGATGTTACTGAGCCAGGGCAAGAGGTATGTTAGCATGATCTGCCTCCCGTTTGAATGAGTGGTGGGGAACCTCTGGCTGACCTCTGGAACAAGGACAAAAGTGACACATTAGAGTAACACCAGAGCTGATCTGCGCTATTTATAATTTGGATAATAGTAAAACATGAAATACACCTTGTGAGCGTTATTTACACTGACTCTAACATGAGGTATCTCAAGGCAGTTTTTTTTTTTTTTTTTGTTGCAGTTTGGTGAAATAAACATGAATAAAAATATATTTTTAGTGGTAGAAGATGAGCAAACATTTTTAATAAGAAGCCAAGAGAATACGTCCCATGTACATATTATAGCAGAAAAAACAAAACGCTGAAATGCAAAAAAAAAAAAAAGAAATTAGTGGACTAACCGTCCAACATCCACAAAAATACTACAGGGTCAGCTACCTGAGAACAGAGGGAGTGTGAGTTCAGGGTACATCCTGGCCAGCTGCCTGGAGAGCTGAGGCAGCGAGACATTGTAAAGAGGTGGCAGAGGCCCATGGGTGCCATGTAGGACACTGCTTGGCTTTACCTCTGCCATCTTCTCAGCGTACAGGGACAACTTCGCTTCAAGGATCTGTTTTAAAGAAAGGGAATGTCAGAGTCACTGTAATCTCTGATTAATATGCAAGTTGACAAAATTTACAAGCAACAATTTTAAACCAGATGATTTTTCAGTTGGTATTTGTAGTTTGATCGATAATTGGAAAAAACCCTCAAAACCTCTGACAAAGTCTTGCACATGAAACAGGAAGTAACGAAATACACTCCGTATCAGTCATCAGATCATAGCTGATAGATTATCAGATATGCGCACTCCTATAAATCAGCAACTCAATGAATAATTGCCCTGCGTCTTACCTGCATTAGCTGCATTGAAATCTCGTAGATTTCCCTGCTGGTGCTTGATGCTTTGAAGAGCACCAGATTCAACAACGTCACTATGTCACATGGGTAGTTTTTGCTGGTAAAGACAAAATAAAAAAAAGAAAAGTGTCTATTTCTTGACACATTTCAGGCAAGTTTTTGAGAGTTAGAATGTTATATAAAACAACAAGTCCCGAAAGATGATAAGACACGATAACATATGGAGGCTTAAGCTAAGTTGCCGGTGGTTTCCTCATGTGGACGAGCAATTTGAGATGATCTAAGGAAGTAAAACAGAGATTGCGACAGACTGTACCTGCTGCCAAAGACCGTAGCGATGGCTTTGAAGCAGCCTGAGGCGAGCTGGCAGGAGCCTGTGTAGCAGCGATCCACAGCCCAGTTGATTAGATTAACCTGGTCAGCGTTAAGCTCCAGCAACAGGATGATGACTTCACAGCCAAGCTCATGAACCTGCACGTGCAAAAAAAACGCAAATTCTTTTAAAATGCATCTTTCTACTGAAGCTGTATAGGGTTTGATTTACAACAATAATGCATGTTAGACTCTGGTGCGTTGGCAACATGCCTAATTAATGCTTCTGTTCAAGTTACACATTGGATTTCTTTGCTGAAGAATTTATACAGTATTGTATAATAATGTATTGGTTGGTCTATTAGTAATGTTGCACAGTAGAGACAGGGTTATTAATTACAAAAGTACACTATGCTTGCCAGCACTCCTGTGTGATAATAAAGAGAAGTTGGCAAGAACTACAGCTGATCTTTTCAAAAGCAGACTTAAGCATGCTATCACATGCGTCAGAGCTTTGTTTAAATGGACTACAGTGGTAAAAGACTGGATACAGACCCGCTGATCCTGGCAGGCTAAAATATTGTCCAGCCACTTGTACAGGTATCCATCTTGAGAAAGGCCCACGTTGTCGAAGACAGGCCCACAGCACAGAACGGCAGACATGGCCTGGAAAACAAGCAGCGGTCATTTATTCACATCTGTGTTGTCACAATGACAAGATGGACTGACTGTTCACTAAGCCATAAATATAGATGCACATTTATTGCCTGCAGCTGAAGGCGGTGACGGTGGAGTGAGAATGTTTTATGCTCGGGTTTGTGTTTGTGTGCACACACGTGTTTGCACGTCTGTTACCAAAACGTCTCTTGAACTACATGGATTTTATTAAAACTTGCAGAAAGTAAACCTTTGACGTTCTTCTACAGCAGTTCATTTCAAGATGGCTGCCTGAGCCAATCCACTAGCATAAAAATGTCTGTACTTCAGTCAATCTGAAAGACATTTAGCTCAAATTTGATGTGATTCTAGTTGAGGGTCATTTATAACACATACTCTGATATGACATTTTGAAATATTGCATAAGATTGTTCTTTATGCTATTTCTAAAATTTGACCAAAATGGCTACACCACCACCATTGTTCATCATGAAGGATCAAACGATCTTGTTTCAATACTCTAACATGAACCGCAGTTCTTCAAGGAAGGCTAGGCCTTTAATTCCCTTTTCAGATATCAACAAAGCATCATTTAATGCTAAAGATGCTAAATGCTAAAGGGGCTGAGATGGGGTAGAGGTAGGATAGCCGACTGGAACCAGAAAGTGACGGTTCGACTCCCAGCCATTCCCACATGTTGTGATGTCTCTGAGTAAGACCTCTAATTGCTCCCCGGGTGCTTATAGCTACCCACTGCTCCACCTGGTGCATCTCACGTGCACATACGGTGATACAAGCTCAGACTTCCCTTCGCTAACGTGTCCATGAGACACAACACTGTGAACGTTTTTACTCTCAGAAACCCCGAACACAGGATTCAGAAGGTGCTGTAGCTTTACCTTTAGTGCACAATACTGATATCTTGTGATCTGGTGATGTCTGTCACTGTAGCGATCCAAGGAGGTGAACATGATGCTGAAAGGACCTGCCCATTGGCTGAAGAGGATGAAAAGATGATGCCGAAGGCTCTGCTGTGGGAACAGGAAGCGCCTGTGGTGCACTATGAAACAACGAAGAGCTGGTTTTAGTTTGTGCATTGAGTTGCAGAATCATCATAACTATCTTAACTAATTACTAAAAATGGAATGTGTATGATGGTATTAAGACAACAATATCCCTTCATATGATATTAGATTTTCAGTGGGGACCTCTTAATGCTTGGAAACATGAGTCATCACCTGCACTTGCTCTGCCCTTACACTGAACTATTTTTATCTACTCTGAACAGGCAACGTTCAGATCAAGCTCAGTGCCTTGACTCCAGAGCTGCATGTGTTTCAGTCTGGGAGCATTTAAACGACAAGAAGGGGCTCCAAAGTCGAGCCAATGGTGGACATGCAGTACCTGGTACACATTGGATAAAGTTGGCCACCATGGCACTAAAGTGAGCTCGGATGTCTTTAAGGATCTCAGTGTCTTTATCATTTTCAGCTTCCAGGTGCATTCGAGTCAGATCCACATATTCCAAGAACAGAGCGCCGAGGGCAAGGGTGTCACGTTCCAGAGCGCCGTTTGTACTGCGGGGGCGACAGAATAAACACGAAGCGTTCAGCGAGGAGAAATTACAAACAGCTCATCAAGCAGGTGTAAAGTTGTAAAGATGTGATGATCCATGTTTGGGAATGAGTTTCAGTTATTGCTATGCTTGCCTGTCACTGATGACACCGGCGTCAGCCAAAAGCTCAAAGATACGGAGCAGCTGCAGCCTGAGCAGGTCTCGTCGCTCACGCCGCTTCTTGTTCTGCAAAACGTTATGAAACATACATTTTTTTTATTCAAGCCCCCAAAAAAACATTCTGCCAAGGGGTCTATTTTTGGCTTTAATGTATTGAGCTTTACACAAACTAACCTCAGGTCGCCTCTCTAATGCCTCTTTCATTAGAGGATGCAACTCCTCCACAAGCTCCCTGTGTGCAGACAGTAAAAATATTACGGTAAGTTTGCCTATATACAGTATATACAGTATATTTATACAGGTGGTCCCCGACCTACGGCGCCATCGACCTACGGCGCTCCGTACTTACGGCTCCACCCCCAGTGACATCAT